>OX104111.1:35950165-36120165 GCA_944474755.1 Limnoperna fortunei | reverse complement strand
AAGAATTGCCCTGTATCTAATAAATTGTTTTGCAATACATCAAATATATACGGCGTATAGGGTGTTACCCGGAAATTTTATATTTGGAAGATGTGATATTGAGACTATAACTTAAGTTAAAGCAATGAAATAAGTACAGAAAGTTGTGTTATTAAGTTCGACTTCCTTGTA
This sequence comes from Limnoperna fortunei, assembly GCA_944474755.1. Classification (NCBI taxonomy): domain Eukaryota; kingdom Metazoa; phylum Mollusca; class Bivalvia; order Mytilida; family Modiolidae; genus Limnoperna; species Limnoperna fortunei. The sequence continues at coordinate 36,119,994 of OX104111.1, read as the reverse complement.
TGAATAAGGGGGATTTCCCTTATGTCAAAAAATGAAAGGATATTTAAGATTATTTTACATCGCAAATGAGATATACAAGTATGCGTGAGTTAGGCAGGTGAGATTAAGCAACATACGGTGAGTATCAGTGCTTTAGGCTTATAGTTGTTATACAATAGACATCTGTAATGAGTTATACAACTGGGACCAACCATTTATAATTTGTAAGCAGATCGACCTGAGTTTTCCTATGATACATGCTTTCTATTTGCATAATTTAGCATTTAACAAACATTCGATGAACGCTGACAACATGGCTAAAGGGAATGTTTCGAATAAATGGGATTTAATAACACTTTAAGCAATTTGTATAGCGTCCAGTTTTATTGCGGTGGGGTGGGGAAGAAAGTGTACTCAGTGGACAACCCCGACCTTCGTAAAAATGGCAATTTTTGTTAAAAATACGAATTAACGAAATGATCGCATAGTGCTCGAAGAGTTTATTATAGAATGAAATTAAGAATAACCAAATTTTCAGTTTTTTCGTTTTTATGTTCAGATTATAATTCTGTGAAATTACTAAATTCGTAGGGCATATAGAAATAAAATATCCGGATTCCGCCATTTGATGGGTTTGTGTGTTTTTATTGGTGTGGAATGCAAGTTGTCTCGGCCCTAACCGAAACCCAGTATGTTTTTAAATATATTTTGTGAATTATTTGTTGACGTCCTTACTTAGAATGAAAAAATTGCCTTTTTGAATTGTCAACGGCTACAAAGAAGTAATTGTTCTGGCTGACAATAAAGACAGGACACCGTTGTGTGTTGTCATCTCCAGAGGAATACGAAGCTTAGCTATATCGTAATGTATAATGCCGAAACAGGAGTAGTCCCCCTACACACTGTTTTTACTGTGCTGTATACTAGAGCCTCTCAGGCTTTGGTGGATGATTTTATATTAGGTTGAAGAAAATAGGAATATTATGCAAATGGTTTCAGGGCATGATCTAGTAGCGCATCAACAAGGGACTCGATTGTTGTGTCTGTTCTTTAATCAAAGGCGCAAGTTTTGGTAAACTAAGTCTTGTCCACCACGCTCGTTGTTACATGTTATTGTGCATTACCCATGTTGATTGGAAGGCGAGTAAACTGAGAATGCTTAGAAAACCAGCGATAGCAGCGATTTATAGTATTTAGTGAGTATTCTATACTCACTAGATTCATCGGTTTGGACAGTTTAACATGAACATCCTATAATTATTCATCTTATTTTATAGATTGACTAGAACATCCTATACTCATTAATCGGTTTGGACAGTTTAACTCGAACATCCTATACTCATTCATCTTATTTTATAGTTTGACTCCAACATCCTATACTCATTCATCGGTTTGGACCGTTTGACAGGAACATCCTATACTAATTCATCGGTTTAGAGAGTTTGACTCCAACATCCTATACTCATTCATCGGTTTGGACAGTTCGACTTGAACATCCTATACTCATTCATCGGTTTGGACCGTTTGACAGGAACATCCTATACTAATTCATCGGTTTGGACAGTTTGACATGAACATCCTATACTCATTCATCGGTGTGGACAGTTTGACATGAACATCCTATAAGTATTCTTCTTATTTAACAGTTTGACTCGAACATCCTATACTGACTCATTTACCGGTTTGGACAGTTTGACATGAACATCCTATACTCATTCATCGGTTTGGACAGTTTGACATGAACATCCTATACTCATTCATCTTATTTATAGTTTGACTTGAACATCCTATACTCATTCATCGGGACAGTTTTACATGAACATCCTATACTCATTCATCTTATTTTACAGTTTGACTCGAACATCCTATACTCATTCACCGGTTTGGACTTTTTGACATGAACATCCTATAACTATTCATCTTATTTTACAGTTTGACTCTAACATCCTATACTCATTCATCGGTTTGGACAGTTTGACATGAACATCCTATAATTATTCATAGGTTTGGAAGTTTTACATGAACATCCTATACTCATTCATGAACATTCATTTACATGAACAATGTCCTAAATCAACAATGTTCTCATACAGCTATACTTTTATTATTATTACTTATAAAATGTGTACAAAAATGTTATTTGTATTTTTTTAATCAATAAATCAAACTAAATAGGTAAAGATTTCATATGCACATATCCTTCTAGTGCTGAATTGGTCTTTGTCGTATGGGGTACTACTTAAACGTACCTCGGGTATATACATACTTGTAGACAAAAATGTACCTCTTTTGGAGAGAAAGTGTACCCTGTGTAAATTTGGGGTATCCCAGATCGCAATCTCGTTGGCAATTAACGTGTTTTTACGTGACGATCGCGACTTAAGAGATTCATAAAATAGTTCTAAATTGAGATCACTTACGCTGAATCGGTATTAGTTTTACAATTTCTCGCCAAAACCTGAGGAACATTTATACACCCGAGGTAAATTTTTGTAGTACCCCATATGACAAAGACCAATTTAGTCATACTACAGTATCCTCAAACAATAATTTATTTTAATTTAATATTGCATCGCAGACAACACTCATACTTGGTTTTTTTAGTTAAGAAGTTGTAACACCTATATGTAGGAAGCTCAGAACTCCAAAATAAAAAAGTAGGGTGATATATAGGTAATAAACAATTACAATATGTTATGAAATGTATCCTTTGTATATAGAGTTGATAACCTTAACTTATAACTTAGCATAGTTAAGTTCACGTGTTGGTTGTCGAGTCTTCCGTTTCTATACACTAACAGGATGGCCCTACTTGTCAGACGCTTCAATAAAGAGAGATGAATAATTTAATTATATTATTTACATCGAGTTTTAACAACATACGGGTAGTCACGCAGCAATATGTAAGCTAATTTAAGGAAGGGATGAATCAATTCATATGCAATCCTAATTTAATAGAACAGAAAAAAGCAAATGCACTGACATTTTTTATTGATACAGGAAAAGTAAGGTAAGAAAATATACTTTTGCACTAATCACTGCACCAGTCCAAACAAGCTCAAGTGAGATTTTTTTTATGCAAAGAGGTGGCACCTTCATAGGACTTGCGTGGACGTTTGTTTTATACTATCCACACAACTACGGAATCCCTTTGGTAGAAGGCACTTTTGTTCCATCGAGATAGTATGTAACCATTTACCATAGGGAAAACATAGCATTTGTTCTGATTGTCAGAAAAACGTCGGAAATGTTAGTACAACATAGGATGGGCAACATTGTTATAACTGAAACCCTTAAGCAGAACAGAAATGAAGATGAAAAAATCTTTAACACCGAATTTAGCTTTTTATAATTTTATTTTATAGAATCATACATACAAATAAAAAAAAAACATTTTTTCCGTGGTGTACATCGATGAAAAAGGAAAAAGTCTGGCCATCAAATGACTTATCAGCAATTGCTTTTTTAGGTCTGTTTGTTGTTGATTTTTCTCCGAAAATAGGTATAAAGTACAGTACATCGTAATAGTACATTACATGTGGTTTAAACACTTTACATTTCAGAAAACACAACTTTGTGGTCATACATCACTCACGTGATTATTATTTCACTTATATTTCGTCATATGAATAAACTAGATTACAATCTTATATAGAACGTTTTAAGCTTTCAAGATTTTTCAATAATTTAAAGATATCCTTTCATTTATAGTTACATTGTACGATAAAGTATATATAATATCTCACATACTTTATGACATATCTGATAAAGATAACCTGTCAGACATTTATACGTCTACAAATTAAGCCTAACACTTTTAGAATTAGATTTTTAACAATGTCAAATTTTTGCTTACCCTCAGCAGGATTCGAACTCACATCGTTGTCCCTGCAAACATGACGATACAGCATAAACAAGAAATAATATACAAGTCTAGAAGATTATGCAACGATACAAATGACGGTGTTTTGCTGTCAAAATTATAGACACAGACTGACCAACGAATGGCCTTAATCAATGAGTGTCAATATAAATAAATAACGTAAACAAGTCATAACATATTAATCTTAAACTTTCTCACTACAACTTAACCCAAAACTTTTATATATTGCTTCCCCTTCCGACTTAAATACACAATACAGGCAGTTCACAATATTATATAAAGGGTCTAAAGAAAGCTACCAAACCAGTACACTTATATAATATAAATACAATGTGTCATAAGTACTTTCTCGTTAAAAGCTGACATCTATATAAAACCAAGGACTCAAAGATGAATTGCGTCATTAATTGTGACATTTTTTTAAATAAATGACATCTGCATGGCTTGTATGTTGGGGGTTATCAGCTAAAATTTATACTTCTCCACCAGCTTTGCTGCAAATTTGCGTTATCAGAATAAATTACTTTTGTTTTGAAGGTGCCTTGACTGAGAATGCATTACAAATTATGGCATAATGATGCAGTTATAGCAGGAACTTGTTTGCTAACTTTATTGCGCTTACGATCACGTTTGGTTTGTTGTTTTGCTTACGTTGCCAGAGAACAAAGCAAAATCATATAGGATTTGTGACCCGTACGACTGACATTATTTGAGCCAGAACCCCGGTCACTTTTATCCCTGATATTTAAGCAGTTTTTTTTCTATATTTACTCGCTTTCTGTTGTTTAAACACATATATTACATTTAATTTACGTCGCTTAAAACATGTTCGGATTAGACGTTGTTGCACTTGTGTAAATTTTGCAATTAAAACGGCCCCATAGGGATAAAAATATGCATCATGTATACGACTGAAGACGCATACGGCTGCTAACCAATCAGAATTCATGATTAATATGTCATCTATACTTATTCCTATGTCAGAATTCACCTCTGTCACACAAGAAAATTAAGTTCCTCCTATATTATTGACTTGTAAGCGTTTATACAAATAATTAACCACCCACCGCCTCGCGAACCTAGATCCCATAACAGTCATGTCTTCCATGTCGGAGAGAGAAAAAATAGTCCCAGTTTTTTTATTTTGTTTCTGCTTTTGCTTTTAACTGCTATTGCTTAAGAGTTGGAAAAGTATGCCATTACTGTAGAACAAGAATAGTCTTTTCACAGTCAATGTCTATACAGTGTAAGGACTTCATTATGTAATGTGGTGCAATGTGACCACAACATTGAAATGAATGTAGAAAAATTATTCTTAAAATTGATGGTAAAATTTCTATATAAACATCGTGGACCTTGTATGACCGTATATTGGTAATGCCCCATACATGCAATAACAAGTGAAAGCAAATAGGATAATGACATCTGGTGGCAAGAGTGATATTGACCTCTGGCGGCAGGAGTAATATTGACCTCTGGCGGCAGAGTGATATTCTATACGAAATGTTATGGAGTATGGAACGCGCGGATAGGATCTAGGCTCCGGAGAATGATTTGATTTATGCACGCCTTTGTAACACAAAAATCTTGTAAGTTTTGCTACGATATACGATGATATGTTGATTTTATTCTTGTAACAGTTAACAGTTACAGTTGATTTTCGGTCACTATCTGCATTCTCAACTCTCAAAAATATGTAAATATCACATTTTATCTGATTTAAAAATCCTGATAGCGACATATATCAAAGTCAATACCGTAATTGAATATTGTTTTATTTGATTGTTTTATGTTTTATGTTATAGGTTGTTTTATCTCAACGGGTCATCACTTTACGTCCGTCGTCATCGTCAGCGTTCGGGTCCGGAAACTTTTTACAAATCAATCTCTTTCTCTGAAACCACTGGGCCAACTGAAATCAATCTTGATAACATCGTTCATTTGATGGACCTTTACAAAGTTTGTGTTTTTATTCTGATTGGAAAATCAATATTGCAACCATCGCAAGAGTTAGTTTAACATATAACCGTAAGGGAGAAATTGCTAAATTGTTTGGATGGTCTTCAATAAAGTTTATGTTTTTGTTGTAAATGGCTTAGTTTAACATAGGACACTATTGGAAAGAGCTTTAAAAGGCTTCGTTCTAAAAGAATCATTCCAATCGAAACAATCTTATAATAAGCATTTTTTAGATGGTCCTCTATAAATTTATGCTTTTATGGCAATCGAAAATTAAAAATGGCCGCCACTTCTTGATTTAATTTAACATAGGGCAATACGTGAAAAATGGATTCTCTTAAACTGGTTAACTAATTGAATTAAAACTTACTAGCAGTATTGTTTGGATGGTCCTTTATAAAGTTATCTTTTATTATGCCGATCGAAAATTCAATGGCCGCTACTGCAGGAATTAGTTTAACATAGGACTTTATGGGAACAAGTTTAGTCTAAACATATTTTTTAATAATATCATACAAAGTTACAAGCAGTTTAACGTTTAAAGTTTAAAAGGTTTCTTCTTTGAAACCAGTTATACAATTGAAACAAAACTTAAAACCAGTATTTATTGAATGGTTCTTTGTAAGGTTTAACTTTAATGGCAATCGGAAACTCAAAATGGCGGCTATCGCAGGACTTCGGGTTTAACACATGACCCTATGGGGAAAATTTTAAAAGGGCTTTTTCTTTAATTAAAATTGGTAAACCAAGAAACAAAAATTGTAAGGAATATTTATCGGATGATTCTCTATAATTGTTTTATGCCAATGATACAGTAAATAGTGCCACCATTATCTTACAGACTAAGTTTAACAATTGATTCTATAGGAATAATTTTCAAATGCCATCTTTTTTCAAACTGCAAATCTGACGCTAGCCATAGTGTATGAAATGTTTATTAGATAATTATATAACAAGTTGATGCTTGTTTATTTGATCAAAAATCCAGGCTTAAAATATTAAAGAAATTAATTTGAAATAGAAACATGTAGACAAATGTTCAAACGGCTTCCTATCTAAAAGTATTGAACGAGTTGAAACAAAACAAAAAGATTTATTGGACGATATTAACAATAATGATGTAATTTATGCCAGGTTAAAAATAGAAAATTATAGGACTTAGTTTAACATTAATGAAATGGCTTCTTCAGTGCCTCGGGACCATACTGGACGGTCTCCCAGTGTCGACCCACAGTGCACCCCAGCGCATCCCCGGGTGGCGGATATGGGAGACCCTCTCGCTGGGGGATGTCAGGTCATAATAAGGAAAGCCTGGTCGCAGACCGTAGTGGTAATGGGTTTGGTGATTGCCATATAGACCAATTTTGTATATTTTTAAAAGGAGTAGGCTCGTTTTAGCCGCTACAAAATGATATTTCTCAGCCCTTTTCCAAAACTGCATACTTTTCCAGAGGAAGTCTAAATTGTGTTCACCGTGTCTCATCCCACCCCATTTTTTGTTGATTAATTGTTTGTTAACTTGTTCTCGTCCTGAACATAGTTGAAATACTGTTCGCAGGACGTAAAACAAACGTCCAATCATCCATCTATCTACCTATCTTAATTGCCTATATAATTTAGGTGAGCGAAACAGGATCTTCATAACCTCTGGTGTGTTTTTCCTATACAACATATCGTTCAAACCTTGTATATAATGGTATATTTATTTTTGCACCGAATTTGAAATTTGACCCGTATCGGTACTCCACACATTTGCGAGTTACGGGCTTGATCTTAGTAGTAGATTCTATGTACAATATTTAATATTCAGACGTACTGATATTAACTGAAATTCTATTATGACATCCTGCTTTCGCTATGTAAACAAACCAGTGTTAAAATTCCAATAAATTTAGTTCGCACATGCGCAAGTTAATTTTGGTTGCAGTCGTTTAAATTTTAGTTTAAAAACTCAATTTTTTAAACCATAATCATCGTTACTGTTAGTAAAGTTGTTATTTCTTAAATAACAAGTAAAGATTGGTTAGGACATATATTGTGATTCCCTTTAAATGTCCTATGCTGTATTTTTTTTTATTTCCATGTGGACACTGAACTAGTGTCACTTGTACTTATCAACTGTTGTACAAATAATAAAAAAAATTCAAACAAACAATTTCGTTTATTAAATCATACATGTGATAAGACCTTATTGAGAGAAATGCAACTGTATAGGAAAAAATCAATGGTAGTTATTTTAGTATAGTTGTATCTATTAATTAGTACTTTATTGTTTTACAGATACTTGCCATGACATCTACGCAAATATATTTAAATCAATCCGAAATCAGTATAAGCACAACAAATGAAACAGATCCGGATGAACTTTTGCTCCGCCTCAACGATGAATTAGCCTTGCGTTACCTTCCGGTTATGATCTACATGGTTTTACTTATTTTTACTGGATTATTCGGAAACTTACTAGTCTTGATTATCTACCTTAGAAAAAAATCAAAAGCATCAACTCACTATTTTATTATCAATCTAGCAGCACTCGATCTTTTAACTGTAGTTATTGGCATGCCGACAGAAATTGCAGACCTTCGATACCCGTATATGTTTTACGCACCAGCAGCATGCAAAACACTGAGGACAGTCGAGTCGCTATCGCAGATGGGATCCACTGTCACTCTAATGGCTGTTTCAATAGATAGATATTATCGGATATGTAAATATGGAAAACAAATGACACCCAAAACAGCTATGCGTCTCTGCTATATTGCTGTGCTAATTGGTGTTGTGACTTGTTGGCCAGCTGCAATTGTTTTTGGGAAGAAAACTGTGCAAGTGGATATCCCTGGTGCATATGCCGTTGACTGTTCCACGGATGACTCGATGAAAGGAACCAAGTATCCACTTGCGTATTATGGTTGTCTTTTCTTGTACTTTATAATCTCTGTGGTATTTTATACTATAGTATACACAAAAATTATTGTCTATGTTAGAAAACAAAAGAAAAAAGGAAATCTGAGCAAAAGAGAAAACCACTCACATTCAGAAGAAAAATCAGGTCACAGGTCTGTCACAGAAGAGAGTTCCCTAAGTCATATTGGCAAAGAGCCCGTTTCTAATCAACATAAAGGCGAACAACAGACATGTCAGCCACAGATTCGAGAGAATAACAAAACTAAGCGCAAAATTCGTACATCAAAAACTACCTTCATGCTTGGAATTGTCACGGTTGTTTTCGTCTTGAGTTTCCTTCCATTTTTAGGCGTAATGGTCATAAGAAATATCGTCAAGAATTTTGAAGAAATTCTTTCTCCGGCGGCAGAAGTGCTTTACAAATTTTGTTTGAAATCATATTTTATTAACAATTCAGTAAATCCTATTATTTATAGTTTCCTCAATATTCAGTTTAGAAAAGATGTGAAGAACATATTTGTTCATTTGAGAAACTATGGTTGCAGCTGTAGACAATAAAACAGCTGTTCTAATGGAAAACATTTGCAAAACTTAGTATTTTAGTATTCAATATTAAATCATTAACATAGCTGTAACTATTTGTTTTTTTAGCTAACGATTTCGTTTTCCGATGCACTTTTTCTGCAAGGATTCTTGTTTTTATATACATTCTGTGTTTTATACACGTAAAGGTGCCACTACTTTGTGCGATCGACTTCCGAAACGTCGAATAGATACGTTTAAAGATAACGAGTAATCGATTTCATCCCCAAAAACTGACCTCGTTGTCCGTTTCTCGAATTATAAATATTATATACGATATGGTAATGTTGGTAATTAATAATATTTTTTGTTTGCTTAAGTGTCGATTTTTCGGCTTTATCATAGTGTCATAAAAAAGCCCCAGCATTCACTAAAAAACTTTTTGAAAAGACCATTTAGATCCTTTTACATAAACAAAGAGGGACATCGGTTGTTTCGACGGGTGTGCAGATCCTTTTACATAAACAAAGAGGGACATCTGTTGTTTCGACGGGTGTGCAGATCCTTTTACATAAACAAAGAGGGACATCGGTTGTTTCCACGGGTGTGCAGAAACTTTTACATAAACAAAGAGGGACATCGGTTGTTTCGACGGGTGTGCAGATCCTTTTACATAAACAAAGAGGGACATCGGTTGTTTCGACGGGTGTGCAGAAACTTTTACATAAACAAAGAGGGACATCGGTTGTTTCGACGGGTGTGCAGATTCTTTTACATAAACAAAGAGGGACATCGGTTGTTTCGACGGGTGTGCAGAAACTTTTACATAAACAAAGAGGGACATCGGTTGTTTCGCGGTAGTGCAGATCCTTTTACATAAACAAAGAGGGACATCGGTTGTTTCGACGGGTGTGCAGATCCTTTTACATAAATGAAGAGGGACATCGGTTGTTTCGACGGGTGTGCAGATCCTTTTACATAAACAAAGAGGGACATCGGTTGTTTCGATTAGTGTGAAGATCCTTTTGTCTGATCATGTTGTTGTTGTTTATTCTAAGACAACAAACATGTACACACCTTATATTTATTGTTCTGCTGACTGTTTTTTTAAGCCACGACCATCAAGCAGGACATAAAAATTAAGTAAAATCGTACTGAAAATCAGAGATGAATTTAACAAAGTAAAATTTATCTCTGTTTAGTAGCATATCTTTTGTGTGGCGATTCTGGAACAATTGTGTTAATTATACACAACTATTTGTTGGGCTAACGTTATCGAGCGAAAGTTATATGTCGCGCCCCCTACTTTTGTGTCGATATGAATAGCCAGCCATCGCATTCTGTCACACAAGCTTCAATTTCAATTGTTTTTGCTGGAATGTTTTATTTACGCCTTCTCTATCTATTGTTCTTAAAGAGTTTCTTAAGGCATCAGTGTGTTGAGAGGCCCTTTGAGAGTACGCGATACAGAAAGAAGCTGGCAATGCATGCAAAAGAAGTATATATTCCTAGTAAGTGTACGCATACGGCCAAAGTCTTTTTTTAGCTGTTTTGATGCGGTCTTCATCTTAATTGGCATGATAATCATGAAAATAGACAGTACCTTAACTCGTCGATATTTTTATGCTTAGTGCTCTAAATGTGATTATGTTTGGAGTTGCTCTACTGCTTATAGATGGCTTGTAAATGACTTGAGTTTTTATAAGGCAAATTTTATGACACATCAAATCAAGGAAGAGAATTCGGCGCAGCTGGCGACAATGGCCTGGCGGTCAGAATATGTTTGCCATCAGAGCACACATCAGGCTTCGAAAATCAGTTTTGAAAGAGTTTTCTTTTTGTTTTCCGAATTCAGTCTTTGAATGTCAAGAGGGAACAATCTATTATATACTTCAGTTACAGGCCTTTTTTCGAGGTCATGTAGGGCATGTATGGAGGACCGGTTGAACAAATTGTGGTGTTGAAAATCCCCTGTGGCAAATTGTTGCAGGGTGTATAACAGTTGGAACTTTTGTGGGAAGCCAAGATTTTCAAGGATTAACCATTGTGCTTATCTGTTATCATTGACCTTGTTGAATGCGTGTGTCAGACATAAAACGACAGTACTGAGGCCCATGTGTTTTTCGATGTATTGATCCTGAACTGTCTCAGAGTGTTTTGTTTCGATGAAAGCGAAGTACCTGGAAACTTGGGGCAGGAGTATCCGGAAACTGGCAATCCTTGAATTATCACATCGTTGTGCATGGACTTTGAGCACAAACAGACTGACATCCTTTATAAATAAATATTTTAAGAGCATGTAGGTAGCACAATCCTAAAGGGTGAGAAAGAACAATACGCTTTCTTGTACAAAGGCAAGGATTCAAATATGATGTCTCAAATTTCCGACCAATATCTCTTACTTGTGTCTTGTGTGGAAAATTTATAGTTAAACATTTACATTGCTTGACATTGCCTTATATAGACCATTATTCGGGGTTTAAACCTAAGAACTATCGTTTATCAAATTCTTAAGATATATCACACCTTTTAACAACTTTGACATTGGAAAAGACATCAGATTTGTATTCTGTGATGTTTCAAAAGCATTTGACAGAGAATGACATAAAGGTGATTATATAAGTTGAACAGAAATGGGATTTCAGGAAAATTGGCAGAATGGATATCCGACTATATACGGAATAGAGAACACAAGTAGTCCTTTAAGGGTTTAATGCAGGGTAGAAAGAGGTTGATGCAGGAGTTCCTTAGGGATTGGTACTTGGTCCTTTTCGTTTTCTGATATATATCAATGATACTACTAAAGGGGATTTATTGTGGCATAAAACGCTTTGCTGATGACACATCACTGCAATGGTTGATAATAATAATTGCATGGAAGCGGATAAATTAAATGCTAACTAAACGTGTATACATGATTGGTCTATAAAATGGGCTTGAATTTTAATTGTAATAAAACAGAATGTCTTCTTTTTACCAGGGAGAAAGTTAACCATTCAAAAATCCACTTAGGGAATACAGACAATACTATAAAAGATGTAGGTACGAAATTTCAAAGCGATTGTAAGATTGTAAAAAGAATAATGACATAAATAAAAAGTGTAACAAAACACGTGACCGGTAGCGGATAGGGGACTCTCATTGGGGGTTGTCGGGTCATAATAAGTAGGTTACGTGTTTAGAGAATAACTCCATGTTTTTCTAGTGACCATCAATATTTTTTTTCCTAAGTCCCGCTCTCTTTTTTCCAATTGATTTATTGTTTGTTAACTTGTTCTCGTCCTGAATATGTCTGGAATAATGCTCGCTTGACGTAAAGCAAAAATCGAATCAATCTATCAATAATGTCTTCCTTTTTCATGTTTTTGAATGAAAAGCAACAGATCTTAGAATCCATACTTTGGCTAAAATCTATCTACATTTGGTAACTATAATCAAGTCATCAGATAATTTATCATTTATTTCATTTATTTCATTTATCATGTAAAATACCTATTTAATAACCAAAAAACCCCAAGAAAAGGTTGTAATACAGTAACTGAGATTTTTGGCTTACCATATAATTTGAGTTATCCTTCTTTGACTTAAGAGTATCTTATTTGTCATTGAGGCTCAGTTTTGTTATCCAATCTATGTTTTTCATGAATTAAATATGTTTAAATCAATCAACAATACATAGATAACCAAGTAAAAGTAATTAACACCAAATACCGACTAAAGCAAAGCACAAAGAGCGCTGCATTCAGCAAATATGGTATGATGAAGTGTATCTACCAATTGAAAGCACAAGAACGCCCCTACCTTTCGCATTTATACTTATTAAAGTTTTAAACTGGTTAACTCCCATATTTTGACGATCATTCCACAATTTTTCTGCATCATTCCTAAAAAGCCAAACCTTGTTGTATTCACCCTTGGAACATTCATCATGTTTTTGTATCTAAAACAGTTAATATTATTTCATTGTGAAAAATCATGTAGATATGTTCGTTGATTAATTATCTTATACACCTCAATAGGTAATACACGAAATCTACATAATCTTGAGAACATTGAGCTGTTGTGATGCTATTTGTTTTAACAAATATTTAAAATATGACTGTTAAAATTTAATCTAAAGTCAAAGTAAAAATTTGACTTTATCTTCACAAATTATATTACTTCCATGTGTATATTACTAAAATAGCTTTTCAGTAGAAGAAGTGCATTTCCGATAATCCAAAGTGTCAAGCTTCAACACAAGCAGCTCGTTTGGTAATCAGTCAAACGCCTTGACAAGTCCATCAACTAAGTCTATGAAGCAGCTACAAACTTATTTTTATACAGTGACTGACGCCAGTCTTCATATGTTCTAACTAGAGTGTCCTAGCAACTACAACCTGATCTAAATGTGTGACAAAAAATTATAATTTGATTATCTATTGCTGGTTGTAAAATTTAAAATAGAGGAAGAACACTGACTGGTCTTTAATTGCATTTTTCCATGATACTATTCTTCTTGGGTAAGGGTACAAACTGAGCGATTTAAAGTCTATCAGGAAAAATATATGTGTCAAAAGATCTATTCTTGAGTTGTGAAATCGGCATACATTGGCATATATCAGATATTTTATTAGTAATAGAAAGGGATGAAATTATTACACAATGTACGTTCAATTATTTATGTTAGAAAACTCAATATATATAGAAAGCAGAACATTTATTAATTATTTGTGAATAATTAATAAAAAATAGTAAAAATATTAGAAGGTTCTGTCTGTTTGATCAAACAGACAGAACCTTTCTAATATGTTTACCAAACGCAAAGACCATGGTCCTTGTCAAAAGCTATAAAATATTCTACCAATTACTAGAGTTGAACAAAATTGCTTTTTTAATTTTTTTATTTTGTGACTTTTCCAAGGTCTTTGAAAAAGTCTGGGCCAACATCACCGAGCGACAATCCACACAGCTTTATTCAACCTTCTTCTATCTTTTTTATCTTCTTTTCAATCTTTGTTCTGAATTCATAAGCTTTATTTGTTTTGTATAATTCGACGTGGTGTTTGCCCTTGTCACCATGTTCACATAATAATTATATAACATTTTAAACAGAGACAAAGTACTTGTGTCTGATCCTGTTTGTTGTTTACACAATTAAAAAAATCCAGCCATTATAGTCAGCTTATGTCATGGTGTCCAGTTATTACCGGTATTGTTAGTACCAGGTGATAAACAATGGCCTTCGGCGAGAAAACAATCAAGGTCGGAATAGGAAACATCTTGCCCTAAATCAGGCCAGTGTTGACACACGTGTAAGCCAAAAATACACTGTTTTAGTATGTACGGCTAAATCGATGTGTTTGATAAGAACATACATTAGATTAGTCTAAAATTATAATGGAACTTTATTGAATGAAAAAGCAATTTACAGATCGAGGACAACATGCATATGGCTTGCACTTCCAACATGGCATGCAATTCTTCTATTCCTCTGACTTATTCATTCTACCAACAATAGCTCGTACGGATGTTGGATCGTTACAGTAGATAACGATATTGTATAGTATATGCGTTTAAACAGTTTTACAACTAAATAAAGCGAAAACTAGACTCTACACTTGAAATTTGCCCGACCAACGGGCTTCATTAGTTGGTTTATATACAGATTTATGTAATTTTTTTCAACAAAAAAAACATATAGATATAAGTAAGGTTTTAGTAGATGTGTTTCAGACAGAGATTTAACAATAACATATTTTGATATTCCTTAAAATGGTTTTACATGTAATTAAAAAATAATTATAGTCCATTCTTTGGAGATTTTTGAATACAAGTTAGTTTATCACAGTTAAAAGTATTTCTGGTCACATTGTAATAAATACCGTATATGACCACCTCTAGTTGCCAACACTGTTGTACATCTCCTTGGCATTGAGTCATTATGATAAATAGCTGCAAACAATTAATTGATTGTTTATGCAATTGAAATTGTCTGTCTAAAATGTTCTAACCTCAGAAATTTAAGAACTGATTCGAGAAAGGGATCAGAATTTAGGAAAACAAGTTAGTGATAATAATTCGCATATTGTTCACTTAGAAATAAAGTACAAAGAATGGTTTAAAAGCCAAAGAGAGCTATTAAAAAAAAACTACGGAAAAATATAATATATCAAAGAAACCTTGCGATGGAACTAGATCCAGGAGACCGTATTTTAGCACCATTTTGACGCAATTGAATCGAAAAAGAAGAAAAAGTCAGATGGTACAACATGTTAAGGGTCTGGACATTCCAGAATTTGCACAGAATCTGGTTTAGTCGCGATTCCTGCTACAGAAGCGTGATGGTAGAACACGTGTTTACCGCCGACGAATTGAACGATTCGCGCAGATGTGTCCAGGAAGTGAATACATTCGGTGGAGGTAACGGTATGATGTGGGCGGCGATCCAAAATGAAAGAAAATCAGAGCTGGTGTACGAACCACACAACTACAGGCTAATGCAGTTTCACTGATTTTATTTATTTGAATGATATTTTGATATTTAACGCCACTTTCAGCACGTTTTCGCCTTTCGTTATTGGTTGAAAAGGGGGGGGGGGCAGGAAGCCGAAGTTAATATATCATTTATTAAAAAATATGTAAGTGATAAATAGTTTCTTATTTCATGTCATGTTTCCTTTCTTTATTCAATCCTTCTGGTCAACTTTTCTCCGACAATAATATCTCGAACGTCGATCCATCCATAAATTCAAAAAGTTATATATATTTTTCATTTACTTTTTTCGGCAATAATCAATCAGGCTCTAAGTTATTTTAGTTTCATATTATAAACGTTACTATCTTACTGACAAAAGTTTAACGATGTTATTACTTTTTTCTACTTTCAAGGTACACTCAGGACCTTTCAGGTCATTTTTAGGACATTTAAGTAATCCGGACAATCGGGAATGAACCAGGTAGGTCTTAACGTCGTGTTAAATTAAGTTTTACAACTGTCGCCGAGTGGTTTTATTTGGTTTATTCCGCGGGGCAAAGATAAGTACATCTATCAGTTATCCATCTAATTCATATTTGGTAGTTTCTTGTCTATAAACGTCGAACAAAATTCATGTGATAATTAGTTGGAGAAATGAAGTTAAACTTTGGCTGATAGGTTCTTTGCAATCTTCTAAAATAGGTAACAATCGATAAAAGAATGTATATGTACAAGACATAAAATTTAAAATAATAAATATAGCAACAATTATCTTTAGTGTGAAATGTAACAGTACTACGAATGTTAATACTTAAATGATAGAACCCTTTTATGGGAGAACGCCTACATATGTTGTGTAATCTTTGGAATGTTGCATATTGATAAAGGTCAAGGGATGTAGCTTCCATTAAATTATTTAAATTTTATTTGAAAAAAAATAATAGCATAATCAAAATTTAAAAAGAAGAAAGTGGATGGTGTGTTTATTTAAGATTTAAAACAATTGCAAGGGCTCATGATAAGTGGGTTTTAGGGTATATTCAATAAGATTACGAAAAAAGAAATTAAATTTAGTAGCTAGTTTTCTCCGGTATTCATGTTTAAAATGATATAATATATGCATTTATTCCAGGTCATGCACTGGAGAGCAGAATTGGGGAACTAGAGACCAAATTGAAAAAAGGAAAACGATGGCAATATACATGACCATAATGTTTCGGCAGATATTATATTTACATGAGAAGGAATGCCAATTTTACAAAATGCGATTAATTAATCTAATTAAAATTAAATCTTTCGCTTGCACCCTCTCTTTTTGTTATTGTATCCAAGCCAGTAGAACAACAAATAAAGGTTCAGATGATTTATTTTAACAACTTCTTTATAAACCCTTGCATATGGTACTTGTGTCAGACACGGATTTTACTTAAGTCCACTGGTAACATCGGACTATATACAATTTGGTTAAAATTAATTATTCATCCGGAAGTGCATTTGTGGTGTTTCAAAGATATGTTTGTTTTACGTTTGTAGAAAAGTATGAGTATTCCAAATGCCCACATCAAGACTAAGAATATTCAAATTCTGCCCAACTAATACCCATAAACCAATCAGAAAATGAGAAATGCACATATGACTATGTCAACCAATAGAAATTGATAATATACCAAAGAAACTACTAGAAACAGAAATACAGTACAAACTAGACATAACGTATCAAAGTAGAAAACCATGTCACATTTAATCACATTTAAGTAGAGATTGTGAATTAGTAAAAGAAATAAATGCAGCTTTTTAATATCAATTGGTCTGAAATATGAATCAATATTAATACAAAACACAGTACTACATTAGTGTCCGCTCAAAGAATCAATTGTGTCGTCAGGTATTGATGATAAACGGTCACTGACTGTACATATGTATATATAAAATTATTTACGATCTTATATGCAGACGACACAGTACTTTTAGCAGCCGACGATTAACAGTGGTTGCTAATAAACGTAAACATAGATAAGACTAAAGCTATGATATTCAGTAAAGGTCCAATCTCACGAAAGGAACGCAACATACAAAAAAAGTGAATTTTGACTTCATATATTATTGTAACAATTTGTCATATCAATAATTGATACAGAAATGTATAAATTGGCTTGTATATGAGTTCTTTTACCACGGAATATAACATTTTGTCTCATATTTTCAATAAATCACACAAGAAAGGTCAGTATCTGTTGTGCCCACCTTTGCTTGTAACACAGCTCTTATTCTTCTTGGCATGGATTCAATTAGACGTTGAGGAAGAACATGCGGTATCCTTTATCACTCATACTGGAATGCCTGCTCTAATTGCTGCAGATTTTGCGGCGGTGGTTGTCACTGGCGCACTCGCAGATTCAGTTCATCCCACAAATGTTCATTTGGGTCAAGATCCGGAGATCGTGATGGCCAAAGGATCACATTGACATAATGTTGCTTTAAAAAAAGTATACTGTTACACGTGGTGTTTGTGGTCGGGCATTGTCGTGTTGAAAAATTTCTCTTTGAATGTCATTTACGGGCAATAAATGCGGCCGTATAATTTCGTCTCTATACCTAAGAGCATTAAGGTTACCTTGGGAATGTATCAGCTGTGTGTTCCTGGCGTAAGAGATAGCGGCCTACATCACAACACTGCCTCCGCCGAAATTGTCTCTTTCTACAATACAGTTTTGCGCAAAACATTCATTTCGACGCCTTAACACTCGTATGCGACCATCTCGCTTTTCGAGCTGAAAACGCGACCCATCGCTGAACCACACTCTTCTCCAGTTCTGTAAATTCCATACACAAACGGTAGTACACCATTTAACCCTTGCTCGGCGGTATTGGCGTCCTAATGTTGCTCCGACGTAAGGTCTTAACGCCCGCAATCTATATGAGAGCGTAACCGATTGCGTACTGTCTGTGATGATATACGGCGCAACACAGGGACGTTTACAGCTGTTTCTGATGGAGCAGTAGTCCTGTTCCGTAGTGGAATAATATAATGTAACGATCCTGCGCCCGAGATGTAACACGCGGAAGTCCTGAACGTAGTCGGTCTATCGTAGTACCAAGCTACTGGTAGCGTCTTCAAAGGCGTGAAATTGTACTTCGATGAACATTGTACGTTCTGGCAACAACATTCTGTGATTTCCCTGCCTCGATTCGACTGCTAGCAATATTCCGGGTACCTGCATCTAACCTTGGCATATCGCCGCCTCATCAGAGTTTTATTTTACTAATGCAATCAAGAAAAAGAAATAGCGTGGTTTCATACCGATTGTCTGAGTTAAAAAAATATCCTGGATTTGCACGTGAAATTCGACCCTGTTTTTAGCAATGTGTAATTCATTGTGAGTTCCAGATTTCGACCACAGTGGTTTACGGGTGGTGAACTTAAAATTCTTTTACCTGTAAACCTTTAATTAAGGTGTAATTATGATGTTGTGTATATATATTTCAATATTTATAGGTTTTTTGTCCGCCAAAAAAATGATTAAAAAAAAACATCCGATGTTGCGTTTCTTTTTTGAGTGAGTATATATAAGCTGTTATATGATTTCTAATGCGTGTTTATGGAACGTGTTGCTAGATTTTACGTATAATGGTGTGGTGTTCTTTAAATCACTGTTGAAAGCGAAATTGTGACTGCGACAGTATATTTGTAGATTTTTTCCTGTAAACTGTTTCAAAAGTATGTAAGAATATACGTAAAATGGTGTGATGCTCTTTACAATAACTAAAGTTCTGTCATTATCTTGTTTATTAAAATTAAAAAAGAGATTTTACTTGTAACGAACGATGTGATATTCTTTAAAATGACTGTTCGAGTTTTGCCAGTTTCTTGTTTATTAAAACTATGTGTGTTTAAGTTCTTGTGACCCTTACTATACATTGCATAATTGAAGGTCGAAAACGTTACAACAAAATTAACTCGTGATGATGATGTTGATGTTTCGTTAACGTTAATGGAGGCAAGCTCCTGCTGCTGCGGACCGAGATAATGGCAACGATGTTTAGAATTGGTTCATTGTATGAAATGTATATAAACAGCAAGACATGTATCGCTTATTTTCAAATATATGGTTGAATCAAAAAATTTTCAGCACAAAATGGTTGCAAGAAAGTTTTAAATTAAGTCTAAGAGATCGTTTAATTCGTCATATAAAACTATTCATTACAAACCTTTTAAGATAATCTCAAATTTGAAGAATACTTTGACATCCTAAACTATAAAAATAGCAAATTTCTCGGCAGATTTAGATAAGGTCATCATAAATTGCCAATAAAACTCGGTCGTTGGAAAAATATTGAAAGAGAAAATAGATTTTGTCTGCTGTGTCACGAAAACCAAATATGTGATAAATATTATTATATCGAACAGTGCCCGGTATTCAGTGCCGGTATAATCTGAAGAAAATTAAATTTATTTCTAGAATGTATCAGTATAGACCTAAAACAATTCCGTCTATAATTTAACAATAAATAAATTTTGCGAGAATACTGACTTTTGATTGGCTGGAAAATATTTTCTATTAGAGGATAGAAAACAAATTTGATCGTCATGGAGACACGCGCCATTTGACGTCATATATTACTCCACGGGAAACTAACAGTTTTTGTGTTGATCTCTTTTTAAAAAAATGTCCATTTACAAGAATAAAATTGTTGAGTGTATTCTATTGTTTTAATTTATTTATAAGTATTAACTACATAAAATATTTTCTCCATCGAAGGATAACAAAATTTCCGTTGTGCACATTTAAATATAATCCGCTACGCGGATTATACAATGTGCAAAACGGAAATTTTGTTATCCTTCGATGGAGAAAATATTTTTTGTAGTTAATCCTTAAATAAAATCCCGACCACTTTACAAAAACTCAGATTTGTAGATATTATAAACAAAAAGGTAAACACTCCTCTTCTTTTTTAGAGTTTAAAAGGACCTATTACGTTTTATAGAAACTCTCAGGAACATGGTTCCGGTCAACTTAAAACATGTGTGCGTTTCCTAAAGTATATTAAGTTATAATTTATTACCGAATTTGTAGCTAAAATGCATTAGGAAAAATAGAAAGGAACTAGACCAAACAACAAGTGAAAGGGACGATAACAAACACACATGACATCAAACAGCACAAAAGCAGAAGTGTAAACGGAACCGAACTAAATAAAACCTATTGTCCTTAGTCGTCCAACGCTTTTTAGACTTTGATGGTGAAACCCATCAAATTCTATAAAAAAAATTGGACGGCAGAGGATTCTTGGACTGTAAAAAACATTGATGTACGCAGGAGGTCCGGACGAGTCAGAATTGCCTACGTTTATAAAACACCATCCGAGTTATTCATTGTCAAATTCAGGAACAGGAAAGACTACCTATGAATCACCAAGAATGTCCGATTGAATTGGAGATGGATTTCCCATAACAATCGATCTGATGTGATAACATCAACCCAGGTTCATCAAACCTGTGTTTGCGTAGCTTAATGGTCACCAGCAGTGACAGATCCATAGTATATTACCACTTTGACCGGGTTGTTACATGTTTGTACTGTTAGAATTAAATTTGAAAAAAAAATGAGCGCAAACCAAACGCGAACAGAGAACAAAGTTGACTAGTAACAGTGTCAGTGTTTACAGGTTAGTTCCTATTGATTTTAATTTTCTGTCGAAAGTTATGGGCTTTCAACGGTTAAACCGGCTGTCTTTAACAATAAATTGTAGACGCCATGATTTAGCTGAAAAAAAGATAAGGTGGCGTTAAAACAAAACAAAAGCTATCAATTTATATGCATCCTTAACAATATGGCTGCTGAGATGAATAAAATTGGTAAATATTACAAACTAAGGCTGTAAGCAAAAAAAACTACAGTCTAGCAAACTAGACCACCAGTCAAACAAAAACAGCAAGTTTATTTTTTATTATCTGATAGATTATAGTGAAATAAATATATTTTAAAAACGTGTTTAAAATGGATAAACCTCTAAACAGACGTAAAACAAATAATATTATAGTCATTAAAAATATATAAATGATATGACAGTCATTAAAAATATATATATACAAATGAAATGATAGTCATTGAAAATATATATACTAATGTACGAATCTAATGTTTATTGAGTGCGGCATAGTAAGCATCTAAAATATCAGCGTAAATGCATGTCTTCTCTATTTTGTCTTTCAGAGAAGAAATTTCGATATAATTCCTCATATAATTGGTACAGTTTCCAAAAAGAACAGTAACTCCTATTTCGTTAAATTCATACACTATTTGAGATAATGTTTTCGCACCATTCAAATCAATATAGTTTACTGACGAACAATCAATTATTACATGTGTAAGGTGTGGGGTTGCAAGACGAACGTCTTGAACATTTATAATTGACCCTGATCTCTTTATGTCTGGAATTTCTTGGACGACGGTTGCATCTGAATTTTGCTTCTTCTCGTACGGAAGTTTACCATTCGCATTTCCGTTTAAGTCTGGAATTTTGTTCTCTATGTTTGTATTAGAAATTGACAATTTTCCATTTGAAATTTCGTTGTCGAAATGTGCATTTAAAGGTGACGTTTTATCCTCTTGAATGTTAGTAGAGTTGATGGTTACTACAATTTCTATGTCGTCACGACGTTCTCTTCGGAACGTCTTGGGATTCACTGTACACTTGTACAATTTTTTTCTAAACCTATCTGCTGTAGCAAAATAAATTGAAGATTCCATTTTGAAGATCGCTATTTTAGGATTTCTTCCTACAACATCATATACTTTCGAGTCGAGTAGACGATCCTCGTGTTCTACATGTCCAAAGGTGTATGTCGACGACTTCTGACTTTGAATGATGACTGTGAACAAGCACAGTAACACTCCAAAATATAATGCGTAAGGAATGTCCATCAAGACGCCAGAAAGAAGTGTTCCTAAATATATTATGAAATCATAACGGTTAACTCTCCAGTAACTTGGAAGTTCTTTAATCTGAGCTACTAGATTTTTGACAGCAGCAATAATCATTGCGGCTAAAACAGATTTCGGTACTTCTTCTAGATATTCGCCGACAAACAAAATAATAATTAAAAGTACCACTGCAGATACAAATCCGTTTAATATCGTTTTTGCTCCCATGGTGCTTAAAAGGATCGTGCGAGGTGGCGAAAGGCTCGCTGCGAAACAAGAGAAAAACGACGATCCCAAGTTTGCCATTCCATAAGCAATAAGTTCCTGATTGTCGTCAACGAGGTAGTCATGCTTTGATTCGCAGATTCGTACCATTGAAATCGCAAGCACAAAGATGATAATGGCAATTACTATGCTGTCACCAATAATATCAGCTGTTACATGCGGAAGTGACGGAGCTGGCAAACCCAGAGGTATTTCTCCGACAACAGCAATACTAAAATTTTTGTTTAACTGCGCAAATTTAGAAATTATAGTCCCAGCTATTACCAATAAAACGTCGATTGGAATCGGCATTTTTAGTCTGTGCTTACATTTGTCGTTTATTATATCTTTTACCACTATTAATATAATCATACATATAGCAGAAACTATCACTGTAGGACCATGTATATTTGGAACAGCCTTAAATATTTCAATGTAATGATATATTAGTTTTCCAGGTTTGTCGTAAGAAGGTATCTTTATGCCCAAAAAATTTGGTATTTGACTTGAAATAATATGAATAGCGCCAACAGCCGCGAAGGATGAAACAAATGTGTTTGACATGTAGGTCGTAATAAATCCCAGTCTACATAGTCCCATACCAATCAGAACAATTCCAATAATCAAAGATGAACCTGCTGCCACCGACGCTTTAAATGCCACATTATTAATAGCGTGTGCGGAAGCCATTGTGGTCAGGTTAGAGGCAAAATCTGTGCTAAGAGTTGTATTTACATACCCAGTGGTAGGAGTAGGACTCTTTGGTAACTTGCTAAGCTCCACGTTAACCATTTCTCTCACAAATATTGCTATCACGGCGTTTGTTCCAAAGGACACGTGATGTGATGTTCCGAAAATGGCGTAAAGCAAAACTGGAAAAAACGACGAGTATAGTCCGTAGGCAGGTGATAATGATGCCAACATTCCATATGCAAGCCCTTGAGGAAAATGAAGACATGCTGCTGATATGCCACTGATAATGTCGTCTCGAATATACTTCACCTTGTATGTTTTAATTGCATTAATTACTGGAAACAAAGACAGTATGAACGAAGCTGTCGCAGACAATGAACAATTGTCTTTGATTTTATGTATGACATTTTTTTCTGGAGGTTTTTCTTTGCCGTAGGATTCGTACAGTTCACTCTGCGTTTTCAGTGTCCTTGACAACTGAAAAACCGATGAGGTCATCGCTTTTAGATTAACTGGTTCTTATAGATCTACAAGAAAAGGTATGAACTATTAATTCAATTTTTAAAAATATGTATTTAAAATTTATCAGTTTGAACAATATTTGAAATTCTTCAAAATGAATCTACAAAGCATCTAGATTCTATTATGTTTATATTTGTAATTTTTTTTACAGGAGCGTCGCCTATTCTAAGGTTACCTAAATTGTCATGTTTTTTTATTTAAGGATTTACTACAAAAATATTTCCTCCATTGAGGGATAACAAAATTTCCGTTATGCACATTATACAATCCGCGTATATTAAATGTGCACAACGGAAATTTTGTTATCCCT
Organism: Limnoperna fortunei; assembly: GCA_944474755.1. Classification (NCBI taxonomy): domain Eukaryota; kingdom Metazoa; phylum Mollusca; class Bivalvia; order Mytilida; family Modiolidae; genus Limnoperna; species Limnoperna fortunei. The sequence goes on along the minus strand of OX104111.1, from coordinate 36,095,572 downwards.
CGATGGACAAAATATTTTTGGTAGTAAGTACTTATAATAAAATAAATTCAAACAATAGAATGAACTCAAAATTTTTGTTTTTTGTAACTGGACATTTTTAAAAAAAGCAATTAACACAAAAACTGTTCGTTTCCCGCGGAGTAATATATGATGTCAAAGAGTGCGCGTCTCCATAACGATCAATTTTAAAAATCCTTTGATAGAAAGGGGTATATAGGAATCATCCTGTCTGTCCGTCTGTCTGTCAACATCCCTTGTAAGCGCAACTCCTCCGGATCCTAAACCGCTTGATGAAATTTAATAAAACTCAGCATAAAGGAAGTACATTATATGTAGATGTGCATGGAGGGTTTTTATTGATCTCGGACATCATTAAGGGGAGTTAATTGGACTTGAAAGCGAAGCGTGGGGTATTCCTTTGTGAGCGTGCTCACAGTCCACACTTGTTTACATCAGTTCAATTGATTCAATTTCTAATGAATTTGATGTTTTGTTTAACGGACAGCGATCAATATTTTAGCTGCGACCGAATGAGAACAAGTTTACTAACGAGTGCAGACACAGAAAAATATCTCGCCTGCATTCCGCATCAGAAACGAAAAAAAATACGTCTTAAGCATTACGTGAATAGCATTAAATCGTTATCATTAAAATATACAATGCATGGTTACAGAGAAATGGACCTAATCCAAAAACTTTAACATAGTCACTGGACCGTGAAACTTAGGTCAAGGTCAGGTGACACCTACCTGACAGTCATGTACTCTTCACCTGCAACCTATATACCAAATATTGTTATCCTACTATGCATGGTTACAGAGGAACTTCCCTTATACAAAAACTTAAACGTAGTCGCTGGACCATCAAATTAAAGTCAAGGTCAGGTGACACCTACCAGACAGCCATGTATTACTCATCAGCAACCTATATACCAAATAATATCATCATACACCATGCATGGTTACAGAGGAACTGCTTTAATTCAAAAACTTTAACGTGGTCGCTGGACCGTGAAATTGGGGTCAAGGTCAAGAGAGAGGTGACTACTGGACCAAACTTGATGGACCTAGAGCTTATTCTTACAAAGATATGACGCAAGATTTCCCAAGTGTTTACGCCGCCGCCGGATTCCCAAATATATGTCTCGCCTCCAGCGACTTTCGTCGCAGGCGAGACAAAAATAAACCAACAGGAAATCGAGGTAGACCAATTTGAAGAGTATAGAGTATCTAACAGGGACGAAGAATTTCGACTTTTTTTTAGTAATTGATTTTTACGGACATTTGGAAGGATTCATTGTATTTAAAGTTAGAAATTAACAAACCGATATTTTAAACATGACAAAGAGGCAGATTTTACGGAAGAGTAAGCTGATGGCATAAATATATTATATATCTAAAATCTTTCACTGGCGTCAACCTTATAAGGTGCGACTTTTACCCATATTTGCCACTAAAATACCCAAGCTTACCTGAACTTTACCAAAAATGTATACACAAAAATGTACCCAAACACTCATTTTGTAATACAGTAACACATTTATGAAAAACAATATCGTAACACATGATTTTGGAAACCGACAACGGACGCAAAGTGAGATTTGGTATGAAAATTGTGTACAGATGGATTTACTTAAATTCATATATTAATCAATTTGAGGAATTTATCAATGTAACAAACCATCCTTCCAAGTCAGGGGTTCTGATTCCATGATGAAGCGAACGTGGAGTCAGAACCCCCCCCCCCCCCCACTTAAAAAGGATGGTTGCAACAAAGAATATGTATTCTCAAAATCCCACCCGAAAAAGCCATGTATCAAACGATACATCAATGTCAACCAGTTACTACTAAAACGTTTATATAGGGATATTTGTTAATCAACAAAATCACCCATCACAAGCGTGTAATATCAAATTGTGCGCATTGTTGACACATAAGACTGCATAGCAAGGTAACAATTCCTTCCGATCTCTTTAAATATTTTTCTCGATCATGAGAGTTTCATAAAATCAACTTTAACAGTTAAATTTACTTTTATAACATTTCCCAACAAAAATAGATCATATAAAACGTTTTGAATGTGTTTAAGGGTATAGGTTGGTAAAAAAAGTCGCACTAAACCATTTATCGAAGGCATGCATAAATATAGAGTGCTATAATCAAGTTAAACACTTTAATAACAATAGATAATTAATAAATCCGCTAAATTGGTTTGTAAATTAGCAATAAACATGTGGTCATTGTTAGAAATATTCATTTCCGACTCGACTACAAATATCGTGCTCTTTCAAAATATTATTTGTGATTACATACAGGCAGAGACATATAATGATACAGGTTATTATATATACAGATAACATATGTTCATACTTACAAATGATAGTTAAGTCTGTAATGTAAAATTCAAACCTTCTAAGTTCAAAACAATGTTATAATGGTAGTGCTCCTTTTTATTTTATTACTGCCAATCACGTGACATTGGTCGTAAACCGGTTGTAACAAGATAAGTTTGAATTGGTGGAATAGCCCGAGGTGCACGCCTAAGTTCCACATGTGTGTAATTAGTAATGCTAATTGTTCTATTCAGCAACAAACACTTAAAAACTACAACAAATAAGTTAAGCCTGTCTTTGGCCAATTCAATCCTTATGAAAACAACTGAAAAATATCACTTATAAAATAAAACATAATTATGAAGGCCAAATTCTCGCAGGGACAGTCTATACTAGTATATTTTATAGACTGTCCCTGATTCTCGGTATTGTTTAACTTATCGAGGGTGGACTTTTCAAAATCTTCCGACCTAATAACTTTATATCTAACGGGTATAGACCGGATCTGTGTCTCTCCTTTTTACCTCTTTGTTCTTGATTACAAAACAGATTACCTATATAATTATTTATAAAAAAAATTAATAACCAAACAAAAAACTACTAACCTTTGCTCTCGGCATTAATGGACTATACAGGTCACTGGGATTAGTAAAATATGGGGCATGGGAAGTTTACACGGCATTAAAAAGTCCCAATGACATTGATGATTTTTAGTGCAAGTTGCAGATGATTATTATTAAACAATAATATGAATGAAAATAGTAATAGAGAACCCCCAACTTCAAAATAGCAACGAAACTCCATGGCTGGTCAAGGAGTAGTCAGAGAATCCTCTGCCGTCAAACGCTTTTTTTTTTTGCGTCTCACGCAAAAAAAAAACGTTGGACGGCAGAGGATTCTCGGACTAGTCAAGGAGATGAAATTAAGTTCATTTTGGCTCCTTAATGTATTTGTGTATCGAACTGTGATCACTCATATACATACAACAAATAATTTAAATTATTAGGTGTGCCATAACTGACTTACTTAAGCGGAACTGGCGATCTCGTTAATGACCATTTAAATCCAGATGCAGACAATAATTATGTTCAATAAATATTGTCTCTTAATAAGTGTTACTGTAGTATCCAGAATTTAATTCCGTGTTTAACGCTTTTATTATTGTTTACCAAACGATGTTAATAGTGTGCAGATGATTTTGTGTTTAAATACAAATATTGAAATACTTCTTATAAATCTATCTTCGGATAGCTGTAGGCTATACAGCGTACTTGCATAAATATGTTAAACTTGTTACAACCAGAATATATAATGTAATATATGTCTAAGTTTAAACAAACTGTTTACAAGTATTGAGAATTGGTGCTGACAACAAAAGTTTGCAAACTTCCAATTCAGTTTTTTTTTACTTTATTCACAATATATTGATCATATGCATTTTGTATCAGTACCGACAGCTTCTTAAAATAGACACAGAACATAATACGTGGAAAGCATTTCCAGAAGGGTGGCAGTTAAATAGTTTAGAATACATTCCCTTCTTAGTTTTGAGATTTTTATATTTTCGTAAATATACACAAAAATGGTATTCATCACCAATTTTGTTTCTGCATTTTTATGATGTCTTGCCACCTTCGAACTTCTGGTAGACGTTTTATGTAAGATTATTGTTTTAATGTGTGAGTTGTACATGTATATATTCAATTTTGTAATATTTATTGATAATCTGATATGTGACACTCTAATAAATAAATATACTGTATATACGATTTGTAGGATACAAGTTCGGAATTTTGTGATCCAATTCACTTTTCTTCTATTGAGAAATTTCTATTTCATATTCCGAATTGAACCGATTGAAAAAAAAAAAAAACTAAAAAAAAAAAAAAGCAACAACAACAACAAATAAAAACACAAAACAAACAAAAAAACATACCACGTTCAGGTTCAGAGTTTTTAATATTTCTAAGCCACGGTAGTAAACAAAACTGATCTTCAAAACTCTGTTCTAAGATACACCGTTCAAATAAACTCATGTTTTTTTCTACAAACATATTTGTTGTGCAGTAAACAAACATACTGTCATACATGACAGTATGTTTGTTTACTGACTCTGCTTGCATATTATCACGGTTTTTTATTTAGTGACGTTTTAACGTGTTTTTTTATTTTTAGGTTCTTGATTCAACTTTAAAGAGCTGCGATGATAAAGTGCCAAATTATTCAATTTTAAGCTGTAAATTTTCGTTTTAAGCAAGCTTGGTCATCAAGTCTGATGTCAATTTCTTTCAAGTGGGATAATATTCCTATTTCAAACTGGTCAGCCTTGACCGGGTTCTGCTTTTATAAAGAGTTCACCTGGACATTAGTGATTTTTAATTCTACTGTTCTCGGTTGTATTGGATCAAACAAAATCCGTAACAAAAGAGACATAGTCAAATAAGGCTGACAATTTCTATAACTATTTTTCTAGTCGTTCATACATTCATCAAGTATCCTTTGACATAGTTCAATTAATTTCACCCCAAAATTATAACAAAGTGTTTAATGCTTAGGGATATTATTTTCCACCAAACTTGATATATAGCTCTGTCTCGTCATCAACCTCGTCATGAATATGTAGAACCTTAAATATATTATTGTTTGTTTTAACAAAATGAATATGTAGAATCTTAAATATATTATATTTTAACAAAATCTGAGATTGTTGCGATTACTAGAATTAAAATCACCCAGAAGTGCAAGATGATTTTTTTATTTTCAGAAAATAGAATCCTTTCGTTTTCAAGGTCACCAAATGTGACGTCGTTTTAGTATTTTGAATATACTCATATCAGGAAAAAGGGGATGTGATAAATATCCAGTTAATTATCTTCAAGTGAACACACGCAGAGTTTAATCAGGGGTCTTATATCACACAACAATGCCATCTGATTTGGGATTACATTTTATATTCTTTGCAAAATATCAATTATCGTAAGGAAAAAAGAAATTATCTAATTCCTTAGAAGACACCATGCTTAATCATGTTCATGTTTGCTAAGCTGGAATTTAAACAGCATTATCAGGTGCTAATTGCATTATATAACAGTTCAATAACAGCCCAAGTTGTAGGGTTGTTTGCGGGGTCATGCCGAGAAAATAACACCCCGAAATCCAAGTTTTCGAATTTATGTAACTATATTACCTTGTGTTACATGTGTTCCTTTTATTAAACTTTCAGTAACTCATAAACGTAATTTACATCGGGAGGGGGAGACATATAGAAACTTAGCTATCTAACATCTGTGAACTTAACAAACTCAAAACAGAAACACACCAGCATGAAATGGAAAACATAACCATAACAACAGAAGGTACAGCAAAACTACTTAAAAATTTAAATGCCACCAAAGCAATAGGACCAGACAATATATCTCCCCACTTTCTCATAGAAGTCAGCAGCGAAATTGCACCCATCATAACTGACCTATTTAACTGCTCCATCAATACAGGTCAAGTCCCAAACGACTGGAGGACAGCATTGGTCACACCTGTCTTCAAAAAGGGATCAAAATCAAAAGCTGAAAACTATAGGCCAATCTCCCTGACATGTATTTTAAGTAAAGTCCTTGAACATATAATCACATCCTCCATCATGAAACACCTTGACAAACAAAACCTATTATACCCACTGCAACATGGTTTCAGGTCTAAGGTTAGTTGTGAAACCCAGCTACTTACTTTCACACAACAAATCTTAGACAATATGGCTGATGGCAAGCAGACTGACGTTGCAGTCATGGATTTTAGTAAGGCCTTTGACAAAGTCGACCACCTAAGACTTGTCCTAAAATTAAAACGTATGGGTATAAACAATAAAACATCCAACTGGATCCAATCTTGGCTGAGTAACAGATCTCAAAAAGTTGTAGTTGATGGTCATGCTTCAGACAGCTGTCCTGTATTATCAGGTGTACCTCAAGGCTCTGTCCTGGGGCCATGTCTTTTTCTTATTTACATTAATGACATGCCAGACAGCCTCATAAGTAATGTACGCCTTTTTGCAGATGACACGATTATATACTTGACCATATCCAGTCTTACAGATTGTCACACACTTCAGTCAGACTTGCAAAAACTTGAACAGTGGGAACAGGAGTGGCTCATGTCTTTCAATCCAGACAAATGTGAAATAATACGCATCACTAGAAAACAAAAACCAATTATTTTTGACTATGTTCTTCACAATAAAATTCTACAATCAACTGAAAATGCAAAATACTTGGGCGTCACATTAACAAAAGACTTATCATGGAACAAACATATTAACACGATCACTAACAAAGCAAACTCAACTCTTGGCTTTATTAAACGCAACATCAGAACTAATAGCATCAAGACCAAGGAAACAGCTTACAAAACCTATGTCCGGCCCAAACTTGAATACTGCAGCATCATTTGGAACCCATGGCAAAACCATCTCGTCCAAAAAATAGAAATGATACAGAGAAGGGCTGCAAGATACACCTTACATCAATATAATTACCAAAGTAGTGTCAGTGCCATGCTGCAACAACTCAATTGGCCTACACTACAGCTAAGAAGAGACCTTACAACAGTCATAATGCTTTATAAAATACAACATAAATTAGTGAACATCACAGTACCACCAAATTATCTCATACCAACTCGCCAGCATAAATTTTTACAACCACACTCACCCACTAACTACCACTCAAACTCATTTTTCCCAAGATCTATAAAGCTGTGGAATTCATTGCCAAACCATGTAGCTACTAGCCCAGACCTGATATCCTTTAAGGCTGGTGCTAAATCGTTCTTCATGTAAATCTTTAACACTCTGTTTTTATCTAATACAAAAAATTATTAAAAAAAAAAAATTATTTTTACTACAAATTGTATATATTTACAAAAAATTTTTCCGAGACCCTGACATGCGCATTCTAGTTTCATCAATATATTGATGTTTAGAAGTATTATGTAGATGTAGATGTAGATGTAGACTTTATTGCCCCGTGTTCATTAATGAACTCTAAGACTTGCTATTGGATAATCAATTTGCATATTAATTAATACTAATTAGTATTAATACAAATTAATATTATTACCACTCGGAAGTCTACTGTCAGCCTGTTATGCACTATTAAGCCGTCCCAGCCAGCTCTTTGGAATTGTTAATCTTCGGAACAACATTGAATTCATTTTTTTAAAACTCGAATGATGATTGTTGATGCACAGAAGATCTTGGTTTATATATTTAAGTTTTTCTAGGAATTTTTCATAAAACTTTTTGTAATTCTTCCAGGTTTGTTGTCAGTTTATGTACATTGTTAGAGGAATCCATGCATACATTACAATTTGTTGGCAACAAATCCCTTCTGTGAAATTTAGCATAGGCAGACAAAACTCCATTTATATATTTTCCATGGCGTACGAAACACGCTAGATCAATTTGAAAATGTAGACAAATCCTCTAAATTAATGAACCCTTGTTATTATATTGGTAAAGAACTCCATGAATGAATAAATTAATGATTGGAGTGAAACATGAATCTTAACAAAATTGTCGTATAATATATACAGCCAGCCAAATAGGCTTATGAAGCACTTTCATACAATACACAATTTCAGTTTCTTTCAATTGAGAGATCAGTCTGTTTATATCATTACAGCCGATTATCGAGATTAAAATCCATGATGACATGACCGCTTTCGATACAATGGTCTTTGCTATTATAACATGAAACAATTCAATGGTTTCATTTGGACTGATCATCTTGTTTTTCCATATTGGTGTTACAATTTTCTCTGGCTGGTTCAAACTAGCTAAAAAAGTGTCACTCCGGTTTTGATTTTTGAACTCGGTGCAACTAAAAAGAGATTCTGTTGCTCGTTTTTAAGCAAACCACACCCGGGTTTTTAAAAGATATTCACTTTAAAACATGTTTTTGTGGCTTAGCAAAGAGTCTGTCTTTCCTGGTAGTGCTCGACCCACAGAGCAGCCCAGCGCGGATAGGGGAGACCCTCTCGTTGGGGGGTTGTCAGGTCATTATACGGAAAGCCCGACCGTGGACCGTAGTGGGTAACGTGTTTGGAGAGTGCCGTGCTCCTTGCACGATAAAGACCCTTTTTGAAGATTTCGAAAAAGAGAAGGCTCATTGTAGCCGCTACAAAAGGCTAAATTTTCCGCCCCTACCCAAAACTCCATACTTTTCCAGTCGCAGTCAAAATTGTATTCCCTGTGACCCATCCCAACCCCCTTTTCCCGCATATTTACTGTTTGTTAACTTGTTCCCGTCCTAAATATAGCTGAAATACTGCTCGCTGGACGTAAAGCAGACATCCAATGAATCAATCAATCCTCTCTGCTAAATTTAGTTACTACTTATAAATTAATTTAAATATTAGAATATAATATCAGACGTCAAAGAGTACCTGTCTCCAACAATGATTTTTTTCCATCCTCTGATAGAAACTATTTTTTAGATCAAAAAGCAGCATTTTCGTTCTATTTATTTATAAATACACAGCGACATGTTTAACCCTAATGCGTCTTCGAGGAAGATGTTTCTTTTAAAAATACACATGACTGAAACATGTATCGTATGTACATGTATATATCTTAACATCAATTCTCCATAAGCTCAAAGGATTTCCATATAGGGTGAGACATGACATGTCTCAGATTTTGCTGATTTTCATTTTATAAGTTGAAATTGACCATTGGATCATAAAAAATTATTGTTTGTTATGATTTTACCACGGTTGCCATGGTAACCGTGGCGACCATTTTGGGCCGATTAAAATACAGTGAAAAAGGCAATATTCAAATCCCAATTTTTCAGGGGAAAATCAATTCATATTCAATAGAATTTTTGTATTTGCTTAATTCAATATATCATTGGCAATATTCAAAACAGTTACAACACTTTAAATATATATGTAATCGGACGGAGACTATTGAACATGTCAAGAAATAGTGCATTATTCTCTATAATTTTTGGATAAAAATATCACCACTTTTGCGTTTGCCACTTTTCTGACTCTATTTTCAGAAAATGCACCAATCCCAAATAGTAATACTCATCATGAATATAATTACACAGATTAATGATTAATATTCTAAAATTTTAAAAATCTCAATGGGTTAGAAAAAAATGTCTTTAGAAAACACTGTCAAATTTGGTTACCATGGTAATAAGACAAAAACGTCAATTTTTCGATATTTTAATATATGTATGAAAAGACTTTTAATATGAGCCAAGATAACAATTGTTGTCATCATATGTACCTAAAAGGATCTTTTCAACATATTATGACCTTAGAAAACTTTCAAGGTCACTTGTGTTGTTCTCAAGGCCACTTAAAATTGATTTTGCTTCTAGATTTTCAGATTTGTCAGCTCAATTTTTAGTTGATCTTGACCTTGAGACACTGTACCCTGAAACAATTACAATGTCAGTTTAAGTTTATAGGATGTCTGTTTAAAATAATAATTAAGGATGATTTAATTTAACCTTAAGAAACAGTAGTTTCTTGGAAATATTGAACAATACAGAAATTGCTTTTTTTCACACGTGACCATAGTAACCAACTTTGACAGTGTTTTCTATAGACATCTTTTGTTACCCCATTGAGATTTTTATAAGTTATGAATATTAATCATTAATCTATGTAATTCTATTCATGATGAGTATTTATGATTGGTGCATTTTCTGAAAATGGAGTCAGTAAAGTGGCAAAAATGGTAATTTTTTGGTAAAACAAATTCCAGAAAAAATGCACGATTTCTTGACATATTCGATAGCCTCGTTCTGACTACACATTTATGTTTAGTCTTGAAACTGTTTTGAATATTGTAAAGGAGGTATTGAATTAAGCAAATAAAACGTTATATTGAATATGCATTGATTTTTGCTTAACAAATTGGGAATTGAATATAAGCTATTTCGCAGTATGAGAAATGATTAAAAAATGGCAACCTCGGTTACCATGGCAACCGTGGTCAATCATAACAAACAGTCATTATTTTTTTGATACAATGGTCAATTGCAACTTATGAAATGAAAATCAGCAAAATATGAGACATGTCATGTCCCAGTTATTTTGGTGCTTAGGGATAATTGGTCTTAAATATTCGGTCACAGATCAGCTGTGTCTTGCTATTTTACAACGGTTAGATATATATATTTTCACGTTAAACGGAAATTAATTTTTATTTTGATATATTTTAGTTTCTATTATTGTATCATTTGCCAACCATTTACCTTTGAGCTGCACATTTGAGTTGATGTATTTCTGAAATGTGACCCATTTTCCACAGGCACTTGTTTCAGAGAAAACAATTACCCCTATACTCTAGTATAGCACAGAGTATAGGGGTAATTTTTTTTCTGAAACAAGTGCCTGTGCCATTTTCAGTTAAGCTAAAATTTGGTGTTCAGGAAGCGATAACTCTTGTAAGTCGTGTTGTAGGAATAAGGATAGATGTTTAAACTCTCCTTTAATTAAGCAATTCTTGATAATTTTACTATTTCCATAGATTAAATGTGTGTGAAATAGGGTGAACATAAACTTTTCCACGCGTTACCTGCTTGTAGGTCAATTTGAAGTCAAATTTTGACATCTCTAACCAACTGTGTAAAAATCTATTGGAGCACTTTTCTTCATAATCACAATGATCGTGTAACTAGATCTTATGCTGACCGAATTTGTTGGCATGCCTAGGGAATATGTAGGTAAAAGCATCTTTGGTTAAAAGGATGTTTTTCATAGAGGAAACGTCTATGTTATAAATAAGCCTTCGTTTTGTAATATAGGGATCATGTAAGGAATCGGCCGATGTAAAGTCTCCAAGTCGGTTCAGAGTGTGAAAACGCTTATAGCCACGTGGGGCACTGGAGTACACCAGTTACATCATGGTAGCCCGTAGGAAATATTTGATAAGCGATATGTGAAGAAAAGAGGTGGGACAAATTATGTCATGGGCGGGAGGCAAATAAGTGTATTCTCTGAGTAGATCGCTTGATAATAACAACATTTCCTCGTACTCAAACAATATGATACCATATTTAGTATAATACACGTGATGTAGTAGATACATAACGCCGTTACTGCCCAATGTACTTAATTTTATATAAGCACCTATCTTTTTCTCTATGTACATACTGTTTTCTATCAATGCACATAGTTTATCTCTTTATGCACATAGTTTTTCTGTATATGCATATACTTTTTCTCTACATGCACATACTTTTTCTCTACATGCACATATTTTTTCTATACATACTTATCTATTTATACATACCGGACGCCGTAGCTGTCTTTACATAGGGATTTTGTCTATATTCGGTGGTATCGACATCATATTCGGTAGAAACAAGTTTATATTGAGAGCATATGTCTTTATATTAAGTGCATATGTCTTTATTTTGAGTGCATATGTCTTTATATTGGGTGCACTTAATATGTCTTAATATTAAGTGCATATGTTTTAATATTAAGTGCATATGTCTTTATATTAAGTGCATATGTCTATATTATATTGAGTGCTTATGTCTTTATATTGAGTGCTTATGTCTTTATATTGCGTGCTTATGTCTTTATATTGGGTGCTTATGTTTTCATATTGAGTGCTTATGTCTTTATATTGCGTGCTTATGTCTCTATATTGAATGCTTATGTCTTTATATTAAGTGCATATGTTTTAATATTAAGTGCATATGTCTTTATATTAAGTGCATATGTCTATATTATATTGAGTGCTTATGTCTTTATATTGAGTGCTTATGTCTTTATATTGCGTGCTTATGTCTTTATATTGGGTGCTTATGTTTTCATATTGAGTGCTTATGTCTTTAAATTGCGTGCTTATGTCTTTATATTGAATGCATATGTCTTTATAATGGGTGCATGTGTCTTTATATTGAGTGCTTATGTCTTTATATTGCGTGCTTATGTCTCTATATTGAATGCATATGTCTTCATATTAAGTGCATATGTCTATATTATATTTAGTGCTTATGTCTTTATATTGAGTGCGTATGTCTTTATATTGCGTGCTTATGTCTTTATATTGGGTGCTTATGTTTTTACATTGAGTGCTTATGTCTTTATATTGCGTGCTTATGTCTTTATATTGAGTGCATATGTCTTTATATTTGGTGCACGTGTCTTTATATTGAGTGCTTATGTCTTTATATTGCGTGCTTATGTTTTTATATTGAGTGCTTATGTCTTTATATTGCGTGCTTATGTTTTTATATTGGGTGCGTGTGTGTTTATATTGAGTGTTTTTGTCTTTATATTGGGTGCTAATGTCTCTATATTGAGTGCATATGTCTTCATATTAAGTGCATATGTCTTAAAATTAAGTGCATATGTCTATATTATATTTAGTGCTTATGTCCTTATATAGAGTTTATATGGGTGCTTATGTTCTTATATTGAGTGCTTATGTCTTTATATTGCGTGCTTATGTCTTTATATTGAGTGCATATGTTTTTATATTGGGTGCATGTGTCTTTATATTGAGTGCTTATGTCTTTATATTGCGTGCTTATGTCTTTATATTGATTGCATATGTCTTTATATTAAGTGCATATGTCTATATTATATTTAATGCTTATGTCTTTATATTGAGTATGACTTTATATGGGGTGCTTATGTCTTTATATTGAGTGCTTATGTCTTTATATTGCGTGCTTATGTCTTTATATTGAGTGCTTATGCTTTTATATTGAGTGCTCATATCTTTATATTGCGTGCTTATGTCTTTATATTAAGTGCATATGTTTTAATATTAAGTGCATGTGTCTTTATATTAAGTGCATATGTTGCATGTATATTATATTTAGTGTTATGTCTTTATATTGAGTGCTTATATCTTATATTGAGTGCATATGTTTCTACATTGAGTGCATATGTCTTAATATTAGGTGCATATGTCTATATTGTAGTTAGTGCTTATGTCTTTATATTGAGTGCTTATGTCTTTATATTGCGTGCTTATGTCTTTATATTGGGTGCTTATGTCTTTATATTGGGTGCATGTGTCTTAATATTGAGTGCTTTTGTCTTTATATTGCGTGCTTATGTCTCTATATTGAGTGCATATGTCTTTGTATTAAGTGCATATTTTTTAATATTAAGTGCATATGTTTTTATATTAAGTGCATATGTTGTATGTATAATATATTTAGTGCTTATGTCTTTATATTGAGTGCTTATGTCTTTATATTGAGTGCATATGTCTCTATATTGAGTCCATATGTCTTAATATTAAGTGCATATGTATATATTATATTTAGTGCTTATGTCTTTATATTGAGTGCTTATGTCTTTATATTGCGTGCTTATGTCTTTTTATTGGGTGCTTATGTTTTTATATTGAGTGCTTATGTCTTTAAATTGCGTGCTTATGTCTTTATATTGAATGCATATGTCTTGATATTGGGTGCATGTGTCTTTGTATTGAGTGCTCATATCTTTATATTGCGTGCTTATGTCTCTATATTGAGAGCATATGTTTTCATATTAAGTGCATTTGTCTTAAAATCAAGTGCATATGTCTTCATATTAAGTGCATATGTCTTACAATTAAGTGCATATGTCTATATTATATTTAGTGCTTATGTTTTTATATTGAGTGCTTATGTCATTATATTGAGTGCTTATGTCTTTATATAGAGTGCTTATGTCTTTATATTGCGTGCTTATGTCATTATATTGAGTGCTTATGTCTTTATATTGAGTGCTTATGTCATTATATTGAGTGCTTATGTCTTTATATTGAGTGCTTATGTCTTTAGATTGAGTGCTTATGTTTGTATATTGAGTGCACGTGTCTTTATATTAAGTGCATACGCTTTAATATTAAGTTCATATGTCTTTATATTAAGTGCATATGTTGTATCTATATTATATTTAGTGATTATGTCTTTATATTGGGTGCTTATGTCTTTATATTGCGTGCTTATGTCATTATATTGAGTGCTTATGTCTTTATATTGAGTGCTTATGTCTTTATATTGAGTGCTTATGTTTGTATATTGAGTGCACGTGTCTTTATATTAAGTGCATATGTTGTATCTATATTATATTAAGTGCTTATGTCTTTATATTGAGTGCATATGTCTTTATATTAAGTGGATATGTCTTTATATTACGTGCATATGTCTTTATATTATATTGAGTGCATATGTCTTTATAATTAGTGCATTTGTCTTTATATTAAGTGCATATGTCTTTATATTATATTGAGTGCATATGTCTTTATATTAAGTATACGGGGGTTCTCTCCGGGTACTCCGGCTTCCTCCCCCAATAAAAACTGGACGCCATGAAATAGCTGAAAAATTGCTGAAAGTGGCGTTAAAACACCATTCAAACAAACAAAAAATTAAGTGTATATGTTATATCTATATTAAATTGAATGCTTATGTCTTTATATTGAGTGCATATGGCTTTATATTGGGTGTTATTGCCATTATATTGAGTTATTTTGACTGTATAGTAGGTACTCTATGTTGGGTGGGTTTTCCATTCAATAAGGTGGTTTTATCTTTATATTATGTTGTATCTATATTATATTGAGTGCTTCAAAATTTCCACTAAATCCGACTGCAAATATAGCGCATCCTCATGTACCATAGAATCTACATTTCAGTATCTACAGCCAACCCTAAGAACAACACATTGGACATTCGTGTTGGTTTTACTGACAAACTTACTCGGCTGAACGTTTGTTTAATAAAATACGACGTTGACACTGAATTTGATATTTCAAATGTTTTCGATATTGAATTTAAAAATGTGCATAGATTACGACCGAGGAGAGATGCTAATCTAGAAAAATCATTGCCACATTGACAATCTATACACATTATGAAACGGTTAGGAAAGCTAGACATAGACATAGAAACTTTAATTGAAGTCGGATTACATAATTTACAAACACAAGCTATGTAGAGCTTTAACGGATCTTTTGTAGTTTTTAGCTGCAACTTTATTAGAAAACAAGCCACAGTTACCAATTTCACAACAATATATCCATCTAAAATAGCTGAAAGACGGAAATAAACTTTACCATTTGAAAACGCGCAAATCTTGTATACGACCGTTTGGTAGTTGACGTAAAACTGTATGAACCGCTATAACAGCGTGTCGATTTCCGTCCAATACACAACTTTGACAACCGCGATGAAGGCGTTTACGCCGTTCTATAAGTAGAGCAAGAACTCGGTTTATTCTGATTAATTTCTCCCGACCCCAGTAAGAGTATAAAATATCTTGCCACTAGATACGCAACTCCATTTAAAACCGTACACTTGGCTCACGTGCGAAATGCCTTTCTTACTCTATGGAAAGTCTCTTCTTACGCACGTACGCGTGTTGTCGTGTTTTAGCTCCTGAGGCGAGGACTTGCACTACAGAAGTAACTCGGATGAAACAACCTTACGTTTTGTTCTCCATTGCAATCGATTAAGCGAAATATCCTATAAAGTATGTTTATTTTAAATTATATTCTGTAACAAATTACATCTTGTTTGTAATTATTTTTTTTTATGTTTTGGAACCTATGTCTACACAACACATTTTTTATATTGGAAACATAAATGCGTCTTTGCAAGTATACATCATTTCTTGAAAGTGAAAGTTCAAATTTTATTACTAAAATTTTTTTTTATTCAGTGAACGCCAGGTTTGTCTCGCTGCTTTACGGTAACACTTCGACAATTGTATGTTTATATAAAACAAAAATATATTTAAATTTATGTTAATATATTGTGCTTTTATTATCGTATCTTTTGAAAACCTTTTTTTATCTTGTATTTTTCATATGTACAATTGCCAAAGGACTCATTATTTGCACATTTTGCTAAGGGCTTATTCTAACTGCTGCTTTGAACAGCAAAAAGCTATTTTATCTATTTTACGTCTTGATACATAAAATTGTGCATTCGTTTGTTTTTTAATGTCTGTACTGTTTTTATTTTAAGTCCACTTTAAATACAATCTTGTATTGAAGTTTTCAAACTTTTAACCGACAAAAATGGTTTGTATCTTATTTATTGGTTTACCCCTGCTTTCATTTATCCCCTAAACATACATTTTGTTATTAGGTAAAATATCCAAAAGGCAACCATTTTGCTGCCTAATATGTATGCCAATAATAACTGACCTTTCGCTACCTCAGTGGGCTACGAGTTAAACTTTTTGTTTGAAAATAAAAGGTATACTTCCATTGAGTTCAATAGGTATAAAACCACCGTGTATTTCGTTTTTTTAGATTTTAATTTTGATGATTTTGACTTGTTCTAGACAAATTACGTTATTCAACTAAAATGACACTTTTGTCATAAAACAATATGCATCAGGTCAGCATCAACTTGCATTGCATATTCGAAAGAACGCCAGACGGTTCGTTTCTATGGTCTTAAAGTTTCAGTCCAAAAAAGTGCGTATCCTTATTTGACAACATTTTTATGTTCAATTATAACCAGTATAGCTTAATCCCAAGTTTCCTGAAACATTCAGCTTTCAAAAATATCAAATTTATTCAGATATATGTCCGGTTCAAATTCCATCGTAGGCAACAGTTAACAAAGTTAAATAGTGCTACTTTTACCTATGAACTGGTTTCGTCCTATTTATCAAAGTTCGACAAATGACACGTGTATGTTTTTACTTGTCTGTGTGATTTTTGTTTGCCAGGCACAGGTTACAAATCCGTCAACCCACGAAAACACAACAAACAAGAACGTAACCTACACCTCCATGAACATGCCATTATGCAGACATTTCATTAGAAAGGCCTCGGTGGCCGAGTGGTTAAGGTCTACTATTGATAACGTGCTCTGTGAACACTGAAGTTGCGGGTTCGGGTCTCACTGCGGGCAGGGTGTACTCGACTCCAATCTTAGTTGACAAGTATTACCAGTTTTCCTACCGAATGTTGGGGTTTTTCGCCGGGTACTGCGGGTTCATCTCCCAATTAAAACTGGACGCCATGATGAAAAATTGTTGAAAGTGGCGTTAAACATTATTCAGACAACCAAACAAACAAACAAAAAATTTCATTAAACAGCTCTACAATAATTGACAGCCATTAGGATAAAGTTGTCAATGGCGTGTTTCTAACTTTGATTTACTACCTTCAATAGTTATCTCAATATTTAATACATTCTGGGGAGCATAAAAAGACCACTATTAAGTGCTTGTGATATCTTTCTTGAAACAAAACTAAAAAAGGGTCTTTTACGGTTTTTTGTAAACAACTATGACAAAATTTTTAACTCGTATTAGTAAGGTCATTTTACATCAGTCATTTCATTCTTGTCACTTCTTCTTGCTGGCTAAAACTTAAAATAGTTTTTATTTCTTTGTTTCTTCCCAAGTATAAAATATTTTTTATATGGATTGCACTTTTATTTTGTTTACCAATAATGCTAGGTTTGAAAGTTATTCTATCATGAATGATTGTTCCATACCCTCGAATCGACGGTTCTACACGAATTTGTTTAACTCGAACTTTACCTAGAATTCGAACTCTAACCCTAAACTCTACAATCCAACACTACGAATTAATTACTATATCAACCACCGTGGAAACCAAGATTCAAAACTTAACAAAACTATGATTTTCTTCGGGTCATTTATCTTTGAACAAATGAAATGGTTTGGCTAACTTTAACCGGTTAACATGTACCTACTACGTATATATTTATATTATATAATTGATGGAATGTCACTAAAATGAACAAACCAGAAAAAACTAGATCACCACGAGACTATTTCGTGGAAAGTTCATGTCTATTATCTAAGCAATTTATTTACGAACAAAAACAATTACTGTATCTTGCATAACTCTTGTTGAACCACTGTAGATTATTGTCTTTTCATAGCCTCATAAAAACATTCCAAATTGTTTGCTAACATTGACTATATATATATATATATATATATATGAACGGGCACAGAAGCGACACAAGATGCAAACCAAACTTACCCCTTAATAGGCACCTACGTACGCACGGCACTGCAATAGCTGAAATTTTTAATAAACTCAGGGTGACCCTAATAGACCATAACCCAAGATGGACAGACAAACAGAGAAAAGAGAAAGAAAGTTTTTGGATAAAAACATTGGGAACATCATTTCCGAAGGGAATTAATGAAAAATTATAGGACCTTAGACCAGATACAACCATGGTCTCCGAATATTCATTGTGAATTACGTGTCGTTTTATTTATTTTAAAACTGCTTTTTTGTATATATATTGATTGTAACCGTATAAATAGTGCTACATATTTAAACACATGTACATACTTGTAACAGCACTAACAAAAAACATTTTTTCGTTAATTACTAGATATAGTATACATCACATACGTATAACGACAAAAACTTTTTACCTGTTATTGTCATTCGTTGTAAAAACACTGACGAAGCCTGTTGGTCAGGCGAAATATTTGTGCAATTAAAACTTTGTTTTCGCTTTAATTATGTATCTAGATGTTGTTGTACATATTTTTAAACGAATATATTATTATTTTAATGTGTACAGCATCGTTATCTACCGTAACGATCCAACATCCCGTACGAACAATTGTTGACTATTTCTTTAGACGAATTATATATATATATATATAATATATATATATAATACCTCTCAATGTCCTTAGTTCAGTATAGATTTTAAACTAGCATCCATGAGTTTAATTTACATTAAAGAAAAATATACTGACAATTCAAGACATTACTTTTTTAATTTTTGAAAAGTTAACGTGAAATGGTCTCTTAATTTTATTACGTATTACGGAATGTATTCGTAACAAAATTATGAATGCAAATTTAGGGACAATGGAGAAAATATCATACGTGTACAATCAGAAACAAACGACAATATCATGAGCGAGAAAATTCTGAATTTTATATAATGCTCAACAGTTGGCATGTGAATGGCTACAAGCTTCACAATGAGATAGAGTAAACAGATTTTTATATTCCAAATGACCCCAATTTAAAAAAAAAAAACCAACACCATATTGTATGATACATAGCTGATAAGGTATTAGAATAAATTTATATTTTAAACACTAGTATACTTAGATTACGGACACAAAATAACAAAATCCGTAAGTAGAACACATGGCCTGAATCTACAGTGTAATATATATCAGAATGGATTTTGTTGTTAAAAATTTTAAATGCATCGCTGAAAGCGTGATGGAAAAATTCTACCAAAATTATAAAATAACATGAATAATTGTAAAGAGTAAGTATTTTAATATCCAACTTGTGACATTTAACAGTTCAGGCTTAAGGCAATACGTATATTTAAACTAATAAGAAAGTGGGGTTAAGAAGGTAATATTTAACAAAAACTAGACCTCGAACTACTCATCAAATTCCAATTCAAAATAGATTATGTAAAGGTTAATTTAATAACAGTACTCAAACTAAAAAAATTGATTCATTGGTTGCTTAACGTCCAGCAAGCAGTAAGTAAGCTTACATCAAATCGATATGGGCAATGAGATGGACCTTAGCATTTTGTTCAACACTTTTTAGAAAGGTTTTGGAATTAGATAATTGCTGATAATTTAGTCTTTTGAAAATCTTGATTCTTGTAGAGGCTGTAGTGTACATAGGATCTTACATTGGTACGAGCTGATTATCTGATTTCTACAATCTAATGTAAGATTCAGTTTCTCTTATTTTAAAAAGTATTAATTTGAGAAATGAAGTAAAAATTCTCCCAACCTCAATTTTACGTTCATGACTTAAAAACGCGGTAAATGGAAGGTGTTTTGTTTATGACGTCATGTAAATACCCTTGTTCTTGCCTTTCCACTTTATGCGTTAAGACTGACAATTAAACAAATATAAGTAATGATCAACACTATTCATGAATACAGAAATTAATATTTATTGTATGGAGAGATACAACGAATTTCAGACAGAATTAAAAGAGTGATAACTCTAACATGACTATTCATTTTAAATACCCCCATCCGAACACAAAGTTTCTAGTGGTCAAAGTGCTTTGGTCTACCACATTTAAACAAATTATTACAATTAAATGCCTTCATTTCATATCAAATCTGAAGAGATTTTTATACGATGATCCGCAACTCTCAATAGATCTGTGACAACGTGAAGTTAGATAGTGACCATATATGACACTTACCGACTGTTACCTATTCTTAAATAATGAGTTTTGTTGCTGTAGACTTAATTCATTAACATTTATTTGTACTATTATTCAGTATATATATGCGGTCTGTAACTGCCTATAAGCCGCAGTACGACATATCAAATGGTAGACTGGTATTTTGTCAAAGATGACATATCGTGCACATATGAAACTGTTTAAAAACATGAAACTGTTAAAAATATTGTCACTATCGGATCATTTGCAATACGTTGCTCCATTTATTAAAAAGTCACTTATACTAAGAAAAATGGAAACTTCAATTGCATGATTCACCACTGACATTAATTTTGATGGTATTGTTATATTCTTTATATAATTTACATGCTGTCTATATGTTTTGTGACCTTTTTGTATTTATATTTGTTTGTATGCTTTCAACCCTTCGGGGTATAAACTTGCATTAATAAACTTATATGTTAAACCGCAGTGTTTTAATTGTTTTCTTTAAAAGATCATTTTCACCATTATTTATTAAATACATTTGTCTGTATTGTTTGTATAACTCACTTTTGTTTTCTTTGATCCCTCCGTCCGTCCATACTCAATCTACACATTACAACAGCACGTAGCAATAGAGCAAAATGCTCTAGATAAACCCTCAACATAGCAAACCTAAAATTCTAATATGACGTGCTTTAAAGGCTTTGAGACCACAACTTTGGTAAAAAAAAGATTTATATATGAGCAACACGCGCTGAGGAGGGCGTGTTTTAAAGGGCTGTTCCAATTACAAAACTGTAACTCCCACCAGAAAGCTATTGCATATGACATATAAATCTTATAAATAGCGACACTCGCTATAATTATCTGTTGCAATATATTGTGTGTTACATTGACTGAACAGCCAGTTTATGGTGGAAATGATGTTTTCTATAGGTACGAAAATATTATAAATGTACTCTAATTGTCTTATTAGAATAGAAATAATTCACGGAGGCTGTGATTTATTTTAAAGGGCTGTTCCATTCTATCGATCGGGATAAAATAATACGACATTAAATGGTCACCCCGTGGTAAAACAATGATAAACCACAGCCTCCGTGAATTATTTCTTAAGTATACAGATTAATGAAACCTTCGCGCTGTCTCCCATGAAATACGTATATGAAAAAAGCTGCAGAACCAGTTGAAGGAGATACCAAAAAAGCTTGACGTACTGGGACCACAGTAATAGTACACCACCATTGGTTCTATAAAAGACAATGAAATCAATAGGTTTCTAGTTAAGAGCAATAATTGAACTTTTATCGCATTGCATGGCAACTTAATAATACTTCGCCCTTGTCTAAGAATGATCGTTGTACAAAACATCTTTAGAAAAGAAGACAGCGCAAATGTTTGTCTCTATTCGGATTTGTAATTGTCCTTTAACTTTCGGTCTTGTTGTTCAGTCGGTTTACTTGCTTTTTTCTTATTATTTAAAAATTCACGAAATGACAAAACACCGCTTATATAAACATTCACGATATCAAATTTTAACAACCAATAACCCCCCCCCCCACCACCACCACCAGATATAACACATGCAATAACCCATGTTCCTACGACCTGTGCTCTGCGACTTTCCCATACAGATCTAGTAGCCCAAAGCTAATAGAAACACGACAAATAAGCTCAATAACGATTGTCTACCAGCATTAGATTTAATGACCTACCAGTACTTCATATTTAAACTGTCGATTAGTACATTATATATATATATAATAATCCGGCTAAGTTTATACAATCTTAGTCATAGAATTTTAAATGTTTTTTTACAACCCTCGAGGTTTGATTTGTTTATCAGATTGGCAGATTTTGTATATTCATATGGGCCTTAACGCCACTTTCAGCAATTTTTGGCTATATCATGACGTGGGTGAGAAAGGAATTTTACGCCCCTTTTCCAATAATATATTATTGTGACGTCTAATGTCGGTTCATGTAATATTTGCTTTCACAAAACTTTACATTATTACTCCTTAGCATCTTCGAATCTCTCTGCTTATTAAAGAGACGGTGTTGTACCTCAGTGGCGGATCCAGAGGGGGGGGGGGGTCCAGGGGGTCCGGACCCCCCCTTTCGTTTTGACAAGCATGGGGTCTGACATTTTAACGGACATGTTTTAGGTGTCAGGAAATCGTCAGAATGCAGGATTTTACACCATTTCGTTCAGAGCTTCTGGGGGCCATAAGCGGCCCCCAGACCCCCTGCCGTAATACGATCTCTGCGAGGTCGGCATGGTGGCCGAAGTCCACCATGACAAATTTGGACCCCCCCCCCTTTCATTTGAGGCTGCATCCGCCCCTGTTGTACCTATTCTTATGTAGTTGAGGTACCATTGTCCTACCTCGTGGATGAGATAAGAATTTCACGGTTCTTTCAATCTATATTAAAGGTCGACGTGTTTGGTGGAGGTTGATTGCCTGACAAATAAAAACTGCTTACCGCGTATGGTCGAGCTTATTATCCACGATCTATCACTTGCACCCCCTTCCTCATTTTTTTTATTGTCGCTGCTCCCATGATGCGACAATCAAAATGGGAGAGCAAATGAAAGATCCGATTTTATTTCGATTGCTTTGGAAACTGTGTGTAGTGTCATCACAAAACAGTTCGTGATTTTTTGAAATGCGGTTGGATGGCCAGGGAAAATCTTAGCCGTATTGTATTTTGGTGTCCCCCTCGTTGGACCAGAAATCATTTGGTGTCTGAGATGTTAAATCCTTGTTGTACCGGAAATCACAAAGACGTTGACTCTTTAATGTATGCTGACAATATAAATTTACTTTCTAAAGAAGATTTTGGCTTAAAAAGCAAATTAGATAAAATAAGTGTCTGTCAGGTAAACATTGAACATTGAACTTTTTATGTGAAAATGTTTGCAAAACTTTATTTGAAAACATTCCAAACAATGACAGCAGCTGTTATTATATAGAAGTGCGCATTTTACGTACATTGCTTGCTTACAATTGTTGATAAATACAAGTAAAGTTAGTTTTGTAGTGTTGTTTTTGTTTAGGTATCCGGACCAAATTGACCATGTGATCATATTTGGTGTCCCGGATGTCCATAGTTTTTCAATAAAGCTGACCACGGTAATGTTCGGCAAACATCGGAATACTATTTGAGTCAATAACTTTCTCCCCTTAAAACTGTAAACATTGACTCAAAGTAAAATAAAATATATAGCTGTATTTCTTGCTCGATAAATAAAATTAAAAAAAAATCAATTATGGATCGGATACCTTAAATGCTAGGATTTTAAAGAAATAACTGATGGGGACATGACTGCAATCACACGAGGTGAGCATATTTTATGTAGAGAGATAGCAAGGTATAAAAGAAGAATATGGACCCATCCCTCTTAAAATGCGTATAATCGTAGAAAAATAGATTTTGTTTGGGTGTATAGAGCGTATAGTTACGTGCAATTATTTTGCTGTTCCATATTACTGCCTTGTGATTTTATATGGTTATGTCAAAAATATTAATCTCTTTTTCAGTTTTGCGATTGTCGTATTGTTAAACCGTTTTAACATAACAACAATTATAAACACCGGGGGTTCATGTCTGCTTCCATACAAAACAGTAAGAACTTGAGCACCATTGTGTCCCACTGAATTCCGTGACAAACACTTTACTGTGTCCACACTTTTGAATAGAAATATCTTATGTTTTCATAGTTGTATAACAATAGCAAATACTGTGATTTAATAAAACGATTGTTTACTCAAAATCTCAAGGCTTTACCTATCATTGAGGTAAGTGAGGTAATTTTTTTTATATTTTCCAATTAAATCCAATTATGAAGTAAATTGTTGTTTTTTCTTGAACGTTTTTGTCATTTAAAATCCGAATATATGAAGCGAGACTCGAACCCGCTACCCTAATGTTGACAGACCACGTGATCCTTAGTAGACGCACTACCTGAACCATTCGGCCACAGAGCCCCAAAATTATATTTAAAAAGGAAAAGTGTAAATAATATGTAATAGTACATGTCTTAAAACATAATATATAAAAGTGTCCAAAAAAAACACAATTTAAAACAGCTTATTTCAACTGTGTCAGTCCCTCCAGAACTGTTGAGAATCCAGGATTTTGCACTATTAACCACAAAGACTCAGGTGTCCTTGAACGGCCCCGAATAATCCCCCATAACTTGTTTGCCTCGCTTCAATTAACATTGAATTATCCTTCAATAACGATAATCCTTCTTACTAACTACTCTTCAAAACAAATTGACCAATGTCCATGTTCTTAGGTTGGGTTCTATCGGTTAATACGAATGTGGAAGAAAATAGATTCCAAGATAGTCAAAGCGGGTATACACTCTGTCAACTAATTAAGTTAAAACAACAACAACAGTTCATTTTTATTACCCGTTTAATATCATTTCTTCTCCGATTATAAATTATTCATAAACATTTTTCATAACAATTGTAAAAAAGTAAAAATAAAAACAAGACAAAAGGCAACACAATCATAGGCAAGTAATAAATAAACTAATTCTTATTGGTCGCGGCATAGTAGGCATCTAAAATATCAGCGTAAATGCATGTTTTTGGTATTTTGTCTTTAAGAAAAGAAATTTCGATGTAATTTCTCATATAGTTGGTACAGTTCCCGAAAAGAACAGTAATTTCTATTTCATTCAATTCGTATACTATTTGTGACAAAGTTTTCGCACCATTCAAATCAATATAATTGACGGACGAACAATCAATTATTACATGAGTCAGGGGTGGTGGTGAAAGATGAATGTCATGAATATCCATGCTTACAATAGACGGGGATTTCTTCAATTTTTCGACGATAGTAGCATCTGATGTTTTCCTCTTTTCGTCTGTAAGTTTGTCGTCCACGTGTCCATTTGGCAAGGACTTCTTTCCATCTGGGATATCGTCGTTTGCATTTAAGTCTGGAATTTTTTCATCTATATTTATACATGAAATGGAAATTTTTCTATTTAAAATTTGGTTGTTGACATCTGCAATTGAAGATAATTCTTTAGCATCTGGAAAGTGTTTTACTACAATTTCAATGTCGTCACGACTTGGTCTTCGGAATTTCTTAGGGTTTACTGTACACTTGTACAATTTTTTTCTAAATCTATCAGCTGTAGCGAAATAAAGCGAAGATTCCATTCTGAAGATTACTACTTTCGGATTTCTTCCTACAACATCATATACTTTTGAGTCGAGTAGACGATCCTCGTGGCCTACTTGTCCAAAGGTATATGTCGACGACTTCTGACTTTGAATAATGACTGTGAACAAGCACAGTAACACTCCGAAATATAACGCGTAAGGAATGTCCATCAAGACGCCAGATAGTAGTGTTCCTAAATATATAACAAAATCATAACGATTTACTCTCCAGTAACTTGGTAGTTCTTTCACTTGAGCTACTAGATTTTTGACAGCAACAAAAATCATTGCCGCCAAAACAGATTTTGGTACTTCTTCTAGATAACTGCCGACAAACAAAATAATAATCAAAAGTACCACTGCAGATACCAGACCGTTTAATACTGTTTTAGCTCCCATTGTACTTAAAAGGATCGTGCGAGGTGGCGATAGACTGGATGCAAAACAAGAGAAAAAAGATGAGCCTAAGTTTGCCATTCCATAAGCAATAAGTTCCTGATTGTCGTCAACGACGTAGTCATGCTTTGATTCGCAGATTCGTACCATTGAAATCGCAAGCACAAAGATGATAATGGCAATGACTATGCTGTCACCTATAATATCAGCTGTTACATGCGGAAGTGACGGAACTGGCAAACCCAGAGGTATTTCTCCGACAACAGCAATACTAAAATTTTTGTTTAATTGTGCAAATTTAGAAATTATGGTCCCAGCTATTACCAATATAACGTCAATTGGAATCGGCATTTTTAGTCTGTGCTTACATTTGTCGTTTATTATATCTTTAACCACTATTAATATAATCATACATATAGCTGAAACTATCACAGTAGGACCATGAATGATTGGAACTGCCTTAAATATTTCAATATAATGATATATCAGTTTTCCAGCTTTTGTAAAAGAAGGAATCTTGATGCCTAACAAGTTTGGTATTTGACTTGAAATAATATGAATAGCACCAACAGCCGCAAAGGATGAAATAAATGTGTTGGACATGTATGACGTAATAAATCCCAGTCTACATAGTCCCATACCAATCAAGAAAATTCCAATAATCAAAGATGATCCTGCTGCCACCGACGCTTTAAATGCCACGTTGTTATTAATGTGTGCAGTAGCCATTGTGGTCAGGTTAGAGCCATAAGCTGTGCTAAGAGTTGTATTTATATATCCTGTGGTTGGAACGGGACTCTGTGGTAATTTACTAAGCTCAGTGTTTACCATTTCTGCCACAAATATTGCTATTACAGCGTTTGTTCCGAAGGACACGTGATGTGACGTACCAAAAATGAGGTACAGCAATACGGGGAAAAACGACGAGTATAGTCCGTAAGCAGGTGATAATGATGCTAACATTCCATAAGCTAGTCCTTGAGGAAAATGAAGACAAGCTGCCGATATTCCACTGATAATGTCGTCTCGAAGATACTTCAACTTGTATGTTTTAATTGCATTAATTACTGGAAACAGAGACAGTATGAATGAAGCCGTCGCAGACAATGAACAATTGTCTTTGATTTTATGTATGACATTTTTTTCTGGAGGTTTTTCTTTCCCATAAGATTCGTACAGTTCACTCTGTGTTTTAATTGTACGTGACAACTGTAAAACCGGTGACGCCATCCCTTCTTACAATTTCAATTTCACTTGTTTTTATCTGAAAGAAATAGTGAAGATATGAATTGCTTTCACTTAAAAAAAAATGCACAAATATTCCCTTTTCCGAAATTTTCATGTTAGTACTAGTTGACATCAATTGAAGCTTTGTAGTGTTTCAAAGACTTCTTCAACTTACTTTGAGTTTATGCGGTCTCGGTGGATGAGTACATATGGTATTTATTCATCTACTTTTGATTGCTTGCTGGCCAACATTGAAGTTGTAAGATCGCACCTTACTGAGTTTACTAGATTCCAACTTAAATTGTCAAGAATTGTCAATTTTCCTATAAAAGGATCTAGTGTTTTACTGGGCACTCCTTCCCCCCACCCCGCACCAAATAAAAAATGAACGCCTTCATATAACTGAAAAACTGCTGAAAGTAGCGTTAAGCTTTTTTCAAACAAAAAAAAACGCTTTGAGTAACTTTCGTTTGGTTAATTTTAATAACATCGGGAGATTGCAAAATGTGTCGACTGGACCCGTGTCGCTGTTTTGTCTATGGAGAGCTCTCTGGCGTACCACGCTCCTATCAGTCTAAAACAACATTGGACGGAAGATGATTATAGGACTTATTTTCTCGTGTCATAAGATAAAGTCAATCACTTGATATTCAAGTCTTAGTTTATTTTAAAATCATATTTCAAATTTAATTGTATTTTTTGAAATACACAAAATTAATAAATATTGCCAAAATTACGATTGTACAAATCTAATTCAAATAAATTAGCGTAAACTCGCCATTGTTACTTTCTCGCGGGAATTGTCTACGATACAATCATAGCCTATTACTATTCAAACTGCACATTAAAAGTCATTCTGATTGGATGATTCCAAAATACAAAACCAAACACTACAATGATCTAAATTTAAAAAAAAAACAAATCTATTTTACATAAAACGTAGTCTTCCAAAACTATTGATGTTTAGAAGTAGATACCGCGGCAATTATTTTCAAGTTTATTTTTAGAAAGACTCATTGCACAACTGTGTTACAGTTTTATCAATAGAAATGTTGAGACTTATGAAATCTAGTTGTGTAAACAATATTTTATTGAATTAATGTACCAAAAGTCACAAAAAATCACAAACATTTTACAATTTACAAAAAGCAAGTATAATATTTAAACAAACGGATTCGGAAAAAGCAACATGCTTATAAAAATCCGTTTCCTAGTATAAATTGCATATACTTCAATCTTTGAAATTAGACAATATAATATTCAATAGATTTGGCCCGCAAGATATGAAGCATATATGATACGTAACAATCACATTTATCTATACTCTGTGATTATGGATAGTTAACTATATCGTAATCTATAGTAAGCCGACTTTCCTTCAATTATTAGCGTTAAATTAAGTTCATAATGATCGTATGTGGCTTTTTAGAACTAACAAAAAGCTGCTGTCGTATTGAATTGTTTATCGTATATTTGTGTTTTCGCGTCATAATCATAGATAGTATGACCATAGTCCTAAATTATTAGTCACAGTCCTCAATTATCGATAATAAATGTTACTTCGATTGCAATTTAGCCATCGTAGCCTCCATGTATTGTTGCGGAAACTTACACCAGCTTATGGCCGTGTTGTTAATTTCATGTTCTACTATATCTTAAATAAATCCTGCTCACTTCATGTGAAACAACAATCAATCGTTCATGTATAAGCATACATAACAAATAGTGAAAAAAAGAAAAAAACATCTTAATTATAAAAAAAGATGTGGTTATAAATCAGTTATACTAGTATATCAATGCATTTAAACTACTCGTCCTTTTAATTTCCTTTGTCCTTATAAATATATTTACGTGGACTACAGAGAAAATGTCGCTCTTTCATAGGATACTTTAACTACTTATATAATGTACAGATAACAAATGGTTCTACTTACTGATGATGTGTAGTGTGGTGTTATGTACTCGTTTCTAAAAAAACTGTATGATAGTCCCACTTTTATATTTTATATGGTGGAACATGAGCCGGTTGTAACCAGATAGGTAGGAATCGGATCGTAATATACATTGGTAAAACCCATGTAGCGTGTCTAATTTCCACATTTTTGACGTCATGCTATGAATCGTTCTCGTAAACAAACAGGCAAAACACATAAACAACAACAACAACAACAATAAAAATAAAGTTTGCCTTAGGAGGGTTCAATCACAATGAGATGTGGAAGAATTCCTATATAATAAAACATAATTACTGAGGGATGCACCCTGTTTGTGGTATAACGTTTTACCGTTAGGCTTCACTGATTATTGTATCTTATGGTCATCGCCGGTTGTTTTCAGTATAGGTCAGATCTATGTTTTATTGATAACTTAGTTGCTGGTTAATATACACAATTTAACACAAAAATGTTTTAACTATTTAAATCCTAACTTGCTCTCTGAATTATATGCAATCGGCAAGTCACCCGTGATCTCTATCGTACCGGGTTTCATACGTGTACACGGTTTACATATAGTCATTTGAAATCAGTCAACCTATTAAAAAAAGTGATTTAATTGTAAGTCGCGGATGGTTATTGAAAAATAAAAAACGTATATGACAAAAGTAGTAATGACGCCTTTTATATGAACTCAAAAAAGAGCGAATGAGCTGTGATTACTCATGAAGATTATAACTGCTTTGGCGATAATTAAAATATAAGCGATGAAATACCAAAGTGTCAATCAAATTTCGCATTTCAAAACACTAACACAAAGCCATGAGTCAAACAAAACACACACAGAATAAAACAACACACAAACAAAAACCACCGACACGAACTTTCAAGAAAATGAGAATGAACTCAGGGTGCTCCGAAATAGTAAGCAATCCCTGCCTATTGCAACACACTCCGTCGCAGGTATGTAGGGGGATTTTAAAGGTATGGTCAAATTTGCAAAGCATGCATGTTAAATACAAAACATAATCTAGTGGTATGGGTTTGCTTGCTAAATACGATTTTGGAATTTCATTTAAAATAAATGCAGTAGATAGTAAAACTGTGTTTTCTTTTGAAACCGTTTTGTTAAACATGAAATATAACATCAGTATTGTCTTTTTTACTTGGCCGCCGAAAATATGGTAAATATTTCTAATTTTAATATATAAAGTTACGGTCGTATTGGGTAGGTTCAAAACAGATGTAAATTTTTTATATTTTCAAAGATAAAACTTTCAATTATATATGCACTATTTCAATTCTATAAAATGAAATGAAGGTGATAACAAAATACCGAACACCGAAAAAAATGTCAAAAAAGACAATCCACAAACCAAAGTTCAAGAAACCAGCAAACTCCAGACCAACAACCAAAAATATAGCAACTACAGCAAATAGCAGAGCGACCGACCACGAGCCGCAGTCAGAGAAGCACCAACAACACAAAACAGGACAAAAAAAAATAAGAACAGAAATTGAAAACCGTGGGTGCGCTTAAAGGCACCTTTAGTGGTAACAATTATTATTTGTGGAAGTGTAGTTTTCAGTAAAATTCTATTATGTAGAAATTTTGTTTGAAACACGTATATAACTATTATAGCAAGTTATTTTCCTTTCGGGCTTTTCACCCACTCCATGTTTTTGAATTATTTGTTACAGTGTTAACACATAAATACTCAATTCACACATTTTATTCTTTGATTGGCCATTTACTCACTCAAGCGACTATAAATATTCAGCACTTTAGTTTTAAGAACAACGGGTTAACTGTGTAAAGCGTTTGTAATCAGATCTACTGTCGTTTGTCTGAAAATCTATAGAAGTTGGCTTTAAGCTATTGTTTTGAATATAAACAGTTTAATTTATTAAAAAATTGCACAAAATAATACGAATAGTAACAGTTTATGTTATGAACTTTTAATGGGTAAGTGCCGTTGCTTTTATTTACGGAACATTGCACGCGGCTCTAAACATAAAGTTAATTACATAATACATGCAGTTATGTATAAAACATCACACTCAAGCGAAGCTAAAAATTGAAGTGATATATTTCTTAGAACCGAACATGTGGTATCTAAGGGTAAATAGAAACAAGGGTATTTATTAGAAGAATGTAAAAAGCTGTAGAATACAAAAAGTTCATAACTTTGAATCAAAGGACCATCTCCATGGAATTACCAATATAATAGTGTCTTGAAAGCTACGTACTAAATAAAAGGTCGAAATTCGCCGCTTTGTAGACAACAGTCTTAACAGACTTCTATAAGTCAGACAAATATGAATTTATTCTGAAACGATGCTAAACATTTTTTTAAATAAATAACTGATACATGATTGTTGTATAATTGTTTTCTTATAACGTGTTTTGGTTTATATATTTTTCAATTTAAACGAAAATAATGACTGTATTAATCATTATAGAAACGGGAAATATTTCAAGAAATGGAAAAAAACTTAACAAAGTGATCGTTGTCAATTGATTTCATTCTAAAAAAGGGGAAATGCAAGAAACGTAGTTGTTTGTTACATAAGTTCAGGTAATTTTACATGGGATTATAACTCATATATTTATACATTTATATAATAAAATTGGTGAATTGTCACTTGAAATAACTAATTAAACCTAACTACATAATCAGAAAACCAGAAAAAACTAGTTTAGTCCAATAATGTGTATTAAATGAACAATAGAATTTGACAGCATGGTATTCCAACCTATTTTGCAAAATATACGAATAAAAATGACAGCAGAACAAACGTTATAAATATAAGATTTTGACATTAGAAAGAATAAATAAGAAAACAAAACATTGAATGTAAAAATAGCGTAATAAAATAGAAAACAATGAAAAATTCCTTCAACTTCAAAACCTAATATTTGATTTAACATTGTGAACGTATTATAATTTCCAAATATTGTTTCAATATTAACCTCTTTGTATTCTAAATTACTGAAAATATACCGTCGTTCGTTTTAGTTTACTGACATTGCATGAGGTAATGCATCTTCATTGCTAGTCCATCGTTAAGGTCGAGGATGACTTTCCTTCAAGAATGTTCTGTGGACTTTGAGACCTCTTTCAAAGCGACCGGACCGACAAAAATGTCGCAAGTGTGTGATGAAATCGTGAGTGAAGGCCGCCTTCATGTGCTTTAATATAGTCCTCCTTTCTCTTGAGCTCTACTGTTTGATATGCATGTTGTGCGCCACACATTCTTCTCGGCGCTTTTATTTCCCAAGTTGCGGCGTCAATGCCTAAAGTCCTTATGTCCCCGTAGAGCACAGCTATTTAAAGTTAAAAAAAAGATAATACATAATATACAATATTGACGTAGAGAAAAAACATATTCGGTTATTATCCATCTGATGCACGTGTCTAAACCATCGAAGTTGAGATGTTGCAATCATGGTATTGTCCCCGTATACCTTGTATTTGTAAGAGGTGCATCCTTGTTAGGCTCTTGATATGTTTGCGGTACTCTCGGTGGAATAGAGCAGAGATGGAAGTACTGTAGCTTTGTATACCTTAGTTTTTGGTTTTCTGGTGATGTCGTGACGTGAACAAAGTTGACTTTGAGTTCGTGGTAGAAGAGAGATGACTCGGTTATTCCTACAGTCCAATTTTCTTGAAGATTGTCGCAATCTAGGCACCCTTGAAGTCTTTTGGGAGAAATTCGATTTCCCAACTTGCATTGTGCAGGTCCAATATAATAATTCAGGTTTAAGGCTAGCTCCACAGTATTTTACAATTTCGGCTAGTATTCTTGTCTTTTTCCTTTTTTGTCCCTTTTTATTGTGTTTCTGGTGGTCTTGAACGCTTTCCTCAGCTACTCTATAAATATTTAGTTGTATGGGTCATCTAATTATTTATTATATTTATCTCTGCTATATTGTCATGATACATGCAGCTGAATGTATGTCTGATGTAGCGTGTTTAATTGGCCCTTCATTAGAATAATCTGGAGCGCTGTGGTTGGTATCTTCTATCTTGTTTCGAATATGTTTTGACTGTCCACCGTCCCACTGGTTCACTATTGTTTCGTGAAATAATTGCGTTCACGATAACAAGAACTTCAGTTTTTAGGAATAAAGTCAACAAGCTTTGTTTTTGTCCACTAGTAAGTTAAAAAAAAAATTAATAAACTAGATCAACATAGAGGTGTTTTGTACTCTACTTGTTCCGAGAAGACACAAGTAACAGGACCTATACTCATTGTTGAATAAATCATGACGTAAGCATTTGCCAAGCTGTATGTAACGGCTCATATAAAGGGCATTTAAGAGCAAGATATGTGGACACATGAGCGAAAGAAATAAGAGGTTTGAGAAACAGTGACGTCTGAGCGTAAAAATTGACTGTTATAAGTGATTTTATACTCTTTCTATTTGTATTTAAGGTCCAGTGTTAAGTTAAAAAAAGTGGGTTCCATTAAATTAAAGGAGAATGGTGGGTAATACCAATTAATAGGTTACGCTCAAGCGTCCATAACTATAGCGCCCAATTTTCAACATGCAAAAAATATGTTTGCGCTCAAAGTCCATCGTTCGTATGTTAAGTAACATGACAAATATAAACCGGAGTGTCCTATGATCATTTTGATTTAGATTTAAGCAACTGTTGTGATTGATTTTTTTTCTTAACACTACTTATGTGGTTTTGATTAAAATAACTTAAAGTATCAATTTTTAGTTCAGTTTTGAATGCAGTTAATAGAAACGAGGACAGTATTGATAAACTCCAAATGATTCATTTCCATTCTTGTATGACATGGTAGACAGTTCCAATGCATGTCAGTATATGTTATTGAAACAGTTACACACGTTACGAAATAATATAATCATACTGCCTTTGAACAAGGGTGTTCGGGTACATGACGAAGTAGAGGGTAATATTTTTTTCTTCGTGTGATATAAATCTACCCGAACACCCTGTTCAAAGGCAGTATGATTTTTTGCCTGTTAAAGAAGAAACGTGATCTACCAAATAGATACTGGAAATGGAAATGCTTGTTTGTCTGTTAGTTTTTTTTCAAAATAATAATTGTCCATTTTTATATATGTGTTGTGCCTTTGACATGTTTTCGCGAAATTACAAATGACCTGTAAGTAAATTTCAGCTGATGCGGATGATCGTTTTCCAGGTTGGCAATTTTCGATCAGAGCGGGAGATGCTCTTGTTTAATATTCATTCAAAAACTTCAGCTGGAGCGGGTAATACTTTTCCGGTTTGACTATCTTAGTGTGTGTTAATTAAACAAGTTCCTCGCACTCGTTTAATCAGATGCGCTATGCGGCACTCGTGATCATATTTTGGATATTCACTCCGCCCAATTAATTAACCTATATATTATATAGATCAAAATTGTTTTCGTACAATTTTAATGCCTAATCATAAATTTTATGAACGGCGGATGAATATCTGTATAGTACAAAACCAACTGCAACTTTGGCGTGAAAAAACCTCCAGAGTGAAAATAAACGATAATTTTCACATGTGATTTACCGTGATTTCTGTCAATCGGAAAATTCGACATTTCATCTCTATCTATATAATAATTTTTTTTTATCACCCGTTGGGAAGAATAAATATTTTTGCTATATTGGGCTAAAATCTGAATCTATAGAAATTAACACATGGGACGAGTTTGGAAGACAACCCGGGATCCTACCCGAATTACCGGAGATCCTACTCGGGAAGGTACCCAAATGACGTAATCTGACCTTTGACACCAGTTCTCGATTAAATCTGGTCGGACCCAGAGTTAGTAGGCATTCAAAATGGCGACTGGTGGAACGAGAGACGATACGTAAAAATTTGATTTTAGATGTTATTTTTTGCAAAAATGGAAGTTTTGTTAATAATTTTTTGATAATATTTTGAAGGAATAATAATGTTAATCGATGAGAAACACATTTAGACAAAATTTTCTTTGTTCAAACATGCAATAATTGCCTTCGATATTAGGTCGAGTTCGGATGACAACCGAGTTACCCCTAAATTCATTCGAACTACTCGGGGACTGTGGAATTATGTATTCAACATAGCACCGTATTTTAGGCAATTCAACTCTGGGATTTATTTTTTCAGTTCCATTAAAAGTCATAAAATGGAATTGTTTTGATAAAGGAAGATATTTACATCGTCCCCTGAGTCATCAGTCGCAAAATCACTCATAAATGTAAATAACTGAAAGTTGTTGTTTATTGCAGCCATATTGGAATCCGTCCCGAGAACCCCGAGTGTTTTCAAATGGAAAGTTGTGCACTATATCGGAAGTGTTATTAAAAGTAGACGTCATATCTAGTGTATAATGGGGGCGTCGGTGGCTGAGTGGTAAGGATAGTCATCTACTATTGATCACGTGGTCTGTCAACATTGAGGTTGCGGGTTCAAGTCTCACTGCGGGCATGATGTACTCGACTCCAATCTTAATTAACAAGGAAGGTCGGGCGTTTTCTCAGATAACTGAGAGGACGGACAGGGCAGTGCAAAAATGTGACAACGAATCATCATCCAGACTCGACCATGGTTACTGTCCAATTTAAAGACAGCATTTTGCATTAAGTGTATAATAAAACTAATAACATAAAAAAGTTGATGAACAACACATTATGTTTATGTTTTTGCCTGTTTAAAGGATAAGATGTTTGTTTGATCATGTTAGGGTAATTGTTTTAGTAGGAATAAATTTTATTTAAATAAGAATACAAATTCTTGAACCAATAGCAACGACGGATCCTGCATTATAGTTTCAGGTGGTATAAGTGACTAAACTAATCGAGGTCTCAATTTAGTGAAAGTTGGCAACATGGTTGTATCATGAAAAGTGACGTTAATTCATTTTAATTACTAGTACATGATAATAACGATCACGTTAATTGTTCTACAGTATTTATAGAAAATGATATTGGAGATGAACTCCACTACTTATTATATTACAAAGTCATTTTTTGAATAATAACCAAAATGGATGCATATGGCTAGAACTTTCTCTATTAAAGCTTATGCAATAAAGTAAACAAAAACTTGAAAATATTATTATTTAGCATAGAAACAGGTGTAATTTTGACAGATATATTGATACATTTATTGTAAATCTAAATAGTTTGATAAACGACAGTAATCTGAAACAAAGTTTAGTTTGAAAAACCAAATAGCATGATAGCTTCCGGATATATTATTTAAGTTTAACAAATACCAAAAAACTTACAAATATACTTAGATGACCGACAATTAAACCATAAACAGTACGATCAATCTGAAATTTTTTTTTTATCTTGAAACCGATGACCGTAAATTTTCGATACCCGGCAACTGAACGTTTAGGCTTACACTTAAAAAGTCAAATTTTTTACATGGTAAATACCTCGGCAAAGCTTCAGCTATCTGATATTTATAGAAATATTGACCTTGGCATGTATTGTAAACAGCGTGATAAAAAAAATTTCCATCAAAATAATTGAAAACACAATAGATACTCGGTGTAAAATGCAAACATTTTCTATTAAAAGTATCAGATAAACAAAATGATAAACGAGAAAATGAGCATCATGATTTGTTGGGTATTCTTGAACCCGCATATGAAAACTAACACATAGCCATAGAAATATAATAAAGTGAATGTGAGAAGGTAATTAGTAATTTAAGATTAACAATAACAAGACATTGGACAACTCATCACTATAGTTTTACACTATAAATAAAGTACTTTTACAAAATTCGCGTATAACAGTGTACACATAAGATATTTATAGATTATTTACGTTTTTTGAAACGAGATGCATTTTCTCGTCGTATCTCATCGAAGGGCGACAGCCCTGAGATGAGATGGCGAGAAAATGCATCGAGTTTCAAAAAACGTAAATAATTTGTTTATCGCTGTTTTGTAACATTGTGACGTCACAGTGTTTACTTAAGGACGTCTTGACAGCGAGCTGAGATGGGCCTATCTCACGCTAGTAGAGTGAGAAGGAATAATATCGCACATAAAGAAGAAAGGAAAATACTGCAAAATAGCGATAAAATTGAATCTATAATATTTTGTCTATCAACAATAGATTTTTCAGCCATGCGTGTTATACAATAGTCTGTAACTAATTATATGTACCGAGATGTTTCTGGATTAGAAAACCTGACGAACAGATTGATTAATGGTGTTTAACGCCCGAGCAGCAAAATTTCAGCTATATTCAGGCGACCTGACGAACAGAAAAAGGTTTCTAATTCAGAAACAGAGAACATCGAAATGAAAAACTAACTTGAATAACACTGTTTAAACCCAACTAGTACATTTTTTTGCTTGTATGTTTTTTTTTAAATTTTATTACAGGAAGGTAACCAGGAGCACCCTGTTAAGAATCCCACCCCGAAGTATAGTAAAACTGGAGATACTTGTAACTTAAGGTTGGAATTTAAGCCCGGAGTAGCAAGTTCCAGTGAGTAGCTACATAAGGCATCCGTAAAAATGTGCCAACACTTATATGTTCGTTTTGTTAACGCTTTTCACTTTTCGAGTGGAAAGCCTAACTGTTATTTGTCTATTCTTTTTTTCCGCCACGTTTTTCTCTTTGCATTATTAATTTAGTTTTTCGACATGTCGTTAATACATTTTGTACCATATATTACTAGAAAGTACGTTTTTTCAGTTAACCATGGCACACCGAAAACTTTTTCTTTACTAAGTTATTTCCTATGTCCAAACAAGCTTGTGTGTAGTAAACTTTGAAACCTTTACGGATATAAAATTTCTTCCAATATTGTCAGTGTAAGATCCCGAGAATTTGTTACGTATCGCGCACAAATTTTGACGACTCCCTAATAGGAATTATCTCCCCTTCTATATTGCAAGTGGATTTTGAACTTTTGTAACTCTTGGAAGAGATATGATAGAGACCTGGGGTTTTCACTGTTGGTCATCGTTTGACTTTGACCTTGAAAAAGGTCACAAGGTCAAAGGTCACATTCTACTTGTTTACATTGTGTTGTGTCTTAAGGTCTGAATTGTCATATAATTTGATTGACCATTAATTGGACTTATCTCCCCTAATCAATGAAATATATGGGAAATAGCAATATCCTATATCATTTATATTGACATGAAACCTTCACAAG
Organism: Limnoperna fortunei; assembly: GCA_944474755.1. Classification (NCBI taxonomy): domain Eukaryota; kingdom Metazoa; phylum Mollusca; class Bivalvia; order Mytilida; family Modiolidae; genus Limnoperna; species Limnoperna fortunei. Next base: position 36,057,171 of record OX104111.1, on the reverse strand, counting down.
TGGTAATCATTGACTTTGGCCTTGAAAAATTTCCAAGGTCATCTTATTTTTGATATCATGATGTGTGCCGATTTCCTCCATTATAATAAGAGATACAAAAGTGAAACCTTTACTAAAATGTAAATACCTTAAGGTCTTTTTAAAAGTGGCATGTATGTTGACTGACCCTTTGTAAGAGTTGTTTCCCTTCTGGTGGGAACTTTCACTTTCTGGACCCAGACCTTTGAAGGTCCCAAAACTTAAGTGTATAAGATCAAAGACAAATGGCTAACTAAGAAAATCACTTGTTCAGCAAGCTCCCGGGAGTCGAGAACTGCTCAGTATATTACAGTGATATAAATGCAAGATTTTACTTGCAGTGGGTTGTTTACAATTTAGGTTATCTATGCATTTAATTGGTAATAAAATATAAGAGTTATGAGAAAACTCATATAAAATTTACTTACTGCGTACTTTGATTTCAGTGAAACTTTATCTTTAAGGAATAGTCTATGTATCAGTTAGTTTTGTATTCTTGCATTTATTATTTGGTAATATTAGATGTCACCGCTGTATTTTTAACAGATCATAAACGTTTTCTTAATAGTGTCACTCTCCTTAATGCAAGGATAATTTTTAGGACAATAACACTCACGAGGCTTTTGCTTATAGCTTATTGCTTGCTATCCGTCCTAGTTATTCACATATACATGTAAACAGAAATTCTGTTGATAATTTTTGTATGCTAAAGGATACTAACAACTGTTAATCTCTATATTGTCTACCAGAAATCGTTAAAGTAGATTTACAGGTGGAAGGATGTTTTCGGATGGATTTCTATTGTTAGCCAAAAAAATCTTGCTACTTTGTAACATATACAGATTTTGGTAAAAAGTAGCCTTGTGTTGCGAAACTTTGTTGTAAAACTACCACAAGAGTTGAAAAACAAAAATCAAATTTTGATGCAGAGACTTTAGAAGTATTATCCATTCCTATGTTTGATATTTTAATCATGCTAGTTCCTAACGTAGATTAAGCATGTTTATGTATGTGCTAAAGTTATATACAGTTCTGTTATATACCGTTGTAAAAGACGCCTTACTCGATATGTTTTCAGCTTGTCTTATGGTTTTAGACACATTGGTATCATTTGCTGTACGTTTTTGTATTGGTTTCAATGTAAAATAAAGGTCCAGATAATATAAGAGGAAGATAATCTGAAAAAATAATGCATACATATTGTCTATTCGATGTCTGATTGGCAACAACTTTGTGGTGGACCATCAAATAAATATTCAAAAGTTTCAGAAAAAAGGTCTTTTAACTTTTCACATATTTTTCTAAGTGAAAATACATTAAATTTAGTACTAGTGTCTTGAAATTTCGATGGAAAAAAGTAGGTGTGGAGTGAACCATTATATAAACTTTCATAACAAATATTCCAATAAGGTTTGCAGTTTCTTAGAAGATTGCATTTGCGCATTTTCTGCGGTGGGGGCCAAATTTCTTGTTGCCATAAACAACATAAGCCTAGTAGAGAGTTTTTATAATTTAACTCGAATTGTTTTAACGATCACAAGAAGCCCGTATACACAGTTTTATTGTTTAAATACATTAATCCTGATATGGCAGTCATCTTGGGTTTCAGATCGGAACAAATAACATAGACTTTGAAGATGGCCATCCAATAACATTCATACATAACATGGCTTTAATCAGCTTTCAGGCTTTTAAAAGATAGCATTTAAACATTTTCAATATGGTACCATGTAGGCCTAATAACTGTCATGGCGGACATTTTGAATGTCTATTGACATAAAAACATATAGCCAATAATTGCTGATAAGCTTAGTGTCGATTGGTCCATTGTTTCAGACAAGAATATATTAATACGATTTAGCCATATGTTAGTAAGTTCTATTCTATGTCTGACAGCCATCTTAGATTTCCGACGCGAACAAATATAATAAACTGTGTAAATAACCATTCAATAACAAATTCACTGTTTCCTAGACAAAGACATTTTTAAACATTTTACCATATTTTGTAATGCGTTATAATACTTTTAAAATATAATTTTTAAAACTATAGAAACAAAATATTTATTGCATAATACAAAGTTAATTATCCTATATCTGCTAAATTATTTCCTGACAATAAAGTAATATAAAACAAAATGTTTATTGGTGCGTGAAGAAAATATCAGTTGCACGTTAACTGTATATACCTTATACATGTATATGTACATTGTTTTGTAGGTGTGACATGTAATCCAATTCCATTCCAAATTGACTTTGATCCCATTTATCCACTATTAAGCTTGTACCTGTATTACTATTTGGATAAATAAGGAGGATAAATGGGAATGAATCGCTTACCTTGGATTGTGTTTCTTTTCTATTTTTTCTAAAAGTAATATAGATCATATTGCTAACACATTATTCCATGAATAATCAACTACGTGTATATGATAAGATATGTAAATCATTAATAGTAGACTTATATAACAAACATAAACAAGCAACAGTTTAGGGTTACACCCCACGTGTTACACCCATGTCCGGCCATGTCCGGAGATGTTCGATTTAAATGTTGTTTGAAATGTTACATGTTTGTCCTTGTGTTGGTTTAGTTTGTCTGTTTTCCTTTGCACTTCTATCCTCTAAATTTAAACATTTTTTTTCCGACAGATGAAGATTGCAATACACTGAAGATTCATTGACAGAGATTATAGAAATAATATATTCATAATCAGTTTGAATTTTTCAACAAAGTTATCTTGCCAATACTACTCTATGGCTCGGAAATTGCGGTTTTGAAAATTAGAAAGAGGCAACAGGTTAACATCAAACAGTTTACTTTAAGGCGAACTAGGAAGTAACAGTATAAAATGTTCGAAAGGTAAAGTGTTGATGGAGATAAGAATATCTTATAATTCATTACTTAACAAATTGCTATTTGCCAATTTCATAAATAATGGCATGGACTGCAAATAGTTAAAGATTAAAATGAATATATTTGATAACTGTGGTTTATCAAACATTTGGAGACTTCGAAATTATAATTATCCAGAATGGCTACAAAATTGCGTGAAATTAAGGTTAAAAGCAATTTATTCAATGCTGGTCTTTTTAAATTATTAATTCTCCCAGAACAACATGTTGTGGAATGTTTAAAAATGGCGTCGGTTATAAAAGATATTTACTCCATATTTATTGCATAATATTTGTAAATGTGGATGCCCCCACTGTTTAACAATTTATTGTTATTTGATCACATATGCACTTTTGTATTATACTTTTTTATATGTTTCTTGTAACTTATGTTTATGAGAATTAAGTATTAGTATTAACAAAGATAATGCTAGGTTAAAACACTATGAAACAGAATCTTCTTATTCATTTTAGGAAAAAGTTTGCTTGCCCGACTTGAAATACAGATAATATTTTGGTGTTTAATGTTATAAGTATTCATCATATGATTCAATAAAGGAGTAACATTTTTATGGCAATTTAAGGTTTTATATCTGGAAAACATGCAAACAATTTGCTAGCATAACAATTTCATTGTCTTAAGATATGGGGGTCTAAGGTGTTTACGATAGTTTTTTTTCAGTAAACTTAGTGCATTTGTAGATCAACGAAATATTTCTTTTATACGAAATTCAATAATAACCCAAGGTCATGTTTTCACTAAGTTTTTTATCGATCCTTCTACTTTTTATTGATTGTACATAGCATTAATACTTGTATAAGAAATAAAAGTTTCGTGTTTTCGATAAATACTTTTAATGGCGTAGTAGACAATAAATTTAGGCTTTATATAGTGAAATAAATTATTTATTCGAACGAGAAAAATCAGCATTGAATTTTATTTAAGTACCATTTTATAATAGGGTCGAATATTGTTCACGAGCATTTTTTTAGTGGGATACCACTGTCTGTATTTAATACCTTTGTAGCGAGTCTGAAACACTTGGAAGAAAATTAAGACAATTTAAAAAAAAATAAGATATGTGGCTTGACAAATATATGCTGTTAACCACTTAAATTACACAAAAATACCATTAAGAGCCTCTTAAATGGAAATAGTAATTTGAACTGAGATAAATTTCTCTTGCGAATTTTTTTCTTAAAAAAAATGCCACCCGGCTCTTTGACTCTCAAATTCTAATGGTTAAGCTTATTGTCACATGATGACGCTAAGCAATGCATTTAACACGGCTACCTGAAAGCGCAGACGACAAATCAAGTTCAGAGTGATTTATGGTGAGTGCTGTTAGGGTGCTCGGAAGTAACGTCAAGAACCATAAAATGTGAGATGCTTGCATTTCGCTATATAATCATATAAGCGAGCATCGCAGATGCGAACTGTACGGTAACAATGTGTGTGTGTATATAATCACTCTCAGATAATGTAACTGGTTGCTTTGATATAACCTCTGTCACACGTCATTCCCCATTTACTGCGTTTAAACAAACACCGATATTAGTAAATGAAGGTAAAAAGTACCGAACACCAAGGAAACTGCCAAAAAAGACAATCCAAAAAACAGTTCGAGAAACTGGCTAACTCCAGAAACAAAAACAAAAAATTGGTAACTACAGCAATGATCCTGACCTTGTGCATTTATTTTAAAAAGGCAATTAAAAAGGATGTCTTCATCCAGGTTTTATTGCCTGCCAAACCTCTTGCTTCCATTACTGTAGTATGTGAGTTGATTAGTTGATTAAAATTGATTGGGTATCACATACCACTATAGTAATATGCGTTTCCAACAATCATCATAGCACACACTGTGCTCTCTCATTTTTTTCAACAAATTCGAATATCGGAAACAGAAAATTCTACTGCAAGGTCAATGTCGACTGAGCGTTTGTGTGAAGATTAAAAAACATGTCACTAACACGCACTTTATTACAAGTTTAACAAGAAGATTAGAGGAAGACACTACAAACGTGCTCCCCTCAGATCTAAGGGAGCATTGTAGAATGTCACCCTCATCTTAGCCAATTAAATTACAGCTTACGTACTTAATATACAATAATAACAGATGGAATAAATAGCCCGAACATTTGACTTCCAGTGAGTAAACTGGAAAACAAATTAACTTAACTAGTAGTTTTCTTTTCTCTAAACGAGCAAATTGTTATTTAATATAATACAGATGAGGTTTTAATGCATGTTGTATCTCGTGTCACAAATCGTTCTCGGTGGCCGACTGGTTAAGGTATTTCGTCTACTATAGATCACATGGTCTGTAAACACTGAGATTGCGGGTTCGAGTCTCACTGCAGGCAGGGTGTACTCGACTCCAATCTTAATTGACAAGGATTGTACATGAAGATGTATATAGTTATATACGTCAGTTTAATTTGTTTCGTCAATACGTTCCTCGAATTCAGAACATTCTTCTCAGGACTATCAAATAAGGGGTAACGTTTCAGACTACATATAGTTTAAGTTAGCATATTTTGTTAGAGTTTTTTTGCCTGAAAAATAAAAACTGCTTATCGCGTATTGTCAACCATTTTAATCTTGTTGTAGATGCAAAACATAATATTTTGAAACCAACAATTACTTTTTCAAAATATGAAGCGTTTTGAAATGTAGGTTTTTTCATTTTGATAGGAGAATTTTCCATAGTTGTTGTTTGTTTGTGTGTTTGAATGGTGTTAATGCCACTTTCAGCTGTATCATGGCGTTCCGTTTTTATTACGGAGGAAGCCGGAGCCTCCAGAGACAAATTCCGAACTTCGGTAGGAATACTAGCATTCCTTGTCGGTTGAGATCAGAGTCGAGCGCACCTCGCCCGCAGAGAGACTCGAACCCGCAACCAGAGTGTTGACAGACCACGTGAACAATGGTAGACAAAGTACCTTAATTTTGAAGTAATTTTACCCAAATCAGAACGGAAGTGTAACATAGGTGCAGTGATTTTTTTGTGTTCGAAATCCTTTGGGCTTTGTCTTTTGCTGTTGATGCGGAAAAGTCTTGCGGTTTATCCAAATACCATTGTACGTCACGAAAGCAACAATATTAGATCACTTTAAAAAGAAAATGGCGTACTTACAGTGTAAGATTCCCGTAGCAAGTCAAGGACGATATGTGGCAAGCAAACAAGAGAGGCATAGTATTAAATATGAACAGGTTATCGTTGATAATTATTTTTCTACTGGACATATAGTTCTAATTTTTTTTGTTTTTGTTTTTGTAAACATAAGGTGTAACGACAGTTTCTGCGATTTTTCATCTATATTATGGGTTTCAGTATATTGCCGAAAAAGAAGTACCCGGTGAAAATACCTGACCGTTGGAAGGAAAACTGGCAATCTTGGTCAATAAAGCTTAGATTCAAACACACCTGGCAGCAAAAGATTCAAACTCGCAACATCATTGTTGACAGGCACGCTTTCAATAGGACATTTTGTAATCTGAACTCGTAAAACAAGCACACTTTATAATTTTAACACTTTTGAATATAAATATCCTTGATAAGCATATCATTATCTTTCTGTGCTTCATATTTTGCTTACATTCATAAGCAGTAGTCTTGCAAATTAGTATAACGCTTTTTACACCTTTCGACCTTCCAGGACAAAGGGTAGTTTTCAGGATGGTTCCATATAGCCATTGCTATTACAATCTACTCCGGTTAATAATAATACAAAAGTAACAGTTTATATTTTATTATCTGATTATAGGCGGTTTTCAAAACCTTTTGATACAAACTGTAAAAAAAGGCATAATGCAAGAAAACAATATATTTTACAGTCACTAAAATTTACTTAAAATTCATGCTTATTGGTCGCAGCATAGTAAGCATCTAAAATGTCGGGGTAAATGCATGTCTTCTCTATTTTATCTTTTAGAGATGAAATTTCGATGTAATTTATCATATATTTAGTACAGTGCCCAAACAGAACACGAACTCCTACTTCGTTAAATTCCTTTACTATCTGGGATAACGTTTTTGCACCATTCAGATCAATATAGTTTACTGACGAACAGTCAATTATTACGTGAGTAAGCGGAGGGGTTGAACGTAGAATGTCCATATTTACGACTGAAGTGGATTTCTTCACGCCTTGAATCACTTCATCTAAACTTTTCTGCTTCTCATTTGTTATTTTGTCGTCCGAATTTACTTTTGGAAAGGATTTCTGACCGTCTGGAATTTTGTTGTTTGACACTACTTCCTTTATATTTACATCTGATATGCTTTCATTTCGAATTTCGTTGCCAACGTTTGTACTTGAAGGTGACATCTTATCCAATGGAATGTCGGTACAATTGTGCTTCACTACAATTTCATCGTCGTCTCGACTAAGTCGTCGGAATGACATCGGATTCATCGTAATGTTGTACAGTTTTCGTTTAAACCTTTCTGCTGTAGCAAAATAAAGTGAAGATTCCATTTTAAAGATTGTTATTTTTGGATTTCTTCCTATTACATCATAAGCTTTCAAGTCGAGTAGACGATCCTCATGTCCCAATTGTCCAATGGCATATGTCGAAGAATTCTGACTTTGAATAATAACTGTGAACAAGCAAAGCCCCACGCCAATATATAATGCATAAGGAATGTCTATTAACACGCCAGATAGTAGTGTTCCTAAATATACTACAAAATCATAACGATTTACTCTCCAGTAACTTGGTAGTTCTTTAATCTGAGCTACTAGATTTTTGACAGCAACAATGATCATTGCGGCTAAAACAGATTTTGGTACCTCTTGCAGATACTCGCCGACAAACATAATAACTACTAAAACTACCACAGCCGACACCAGTCCGTTAAATACTGTCTTAGCTCCCATGGTACCTATAAGGATCGTGCGAGGTGGCGAAAGGCTCGATGGGAAACAAGAGAAAAAAGATGAGCCGAAATTTGCCATTCCGTAAGCAATAAGTTCCTGGTTGTCGTCAGCAGCATAGCCATGCTCTGATTCACATATTCGTACCATTGAAATCGCAAGTATGAAGATGATAATGGCAATGACTATGCTTTCACCTATAATATCAAGTGTAATGTAAGGAAGTGATGGAGCTGGCAAACCCAGAGGTATTTCTCCGACAACAGAAATACTAAAATTTTTGTTTAATTGCCCAAATTTAGAAATTATGGTCCCTACTATTACAAGTATAACGTCAATTGGAATCTGCATTTTCAGTCGTTGTTTATATTTTTCGTTTATTACGTCTTTTACCACTATTAATATAATCATACATATAGCTGAAACTATCACAGTAGGACCATGTATAGATGGAACAGCCTTAAATATTTCAATATAATGATATATAAGTTTTCCAGGTTTTACAAAAGAAGGTATCGTTATCCCCAAAAAATTTGGTATTTGGCTTGAAATAATATGAATGACACCAGCAACCGACAAGGCAGAAATAAATGTGTTTGACATGTATGACGTTATAAATCCCAGTCTACATAGTCCCATACCAATCAGAAAAAGTCCAATAATAAGAGACGATCCTGCTGCCACCGAAGCCTTAAATGCTAAATCGTCATGTGTTTGTGTTCCGTTCAAGTTAAAATATGAGGAGGCATTTCCGGGATAGTTGCTATGATTTGTATTCACATATCCAGTTGTTGGGGTAGGATTCCGTGATAATTTACTAAGTTCGATGTTTACCATTTCTGAGGTAAATATCTGTATAACGGCGTTTGTTCCGAAGGACACGTGATGTGACGTTCCAAATATGACGTAAAGAAGAACCGGGAAAAACGACGTGTATAGTCCGTAAGCAGGGGATAATGATGCCAACATTCCGTAGGCAAGCCCTTGAGGAAAATGAAGACAAGCTGCCGATATGCCACTGATAATGTCGTCTCGGAGATACTTCAACTTGTATGTTTTGACGGCATTGACTACCGGAAACAGGGACAGTATGAATGACGCAGTCGCAGACAATGAACAGTTGTCTCGGATTTTTCGTAAAATAGTTTTAGAAGGAGTTTTTTCTTTCCCATAGGATTCGTAGAGTTCACTCTGCGTTTTCAGTGTTCTTGACAACTGTAAAACCTTTGGCTTCATCACTTCTCACAATTTACTGATCTCTTATCTGAAAAATAGTGCATTTTGTTCACATATATTGTCAGTTAATTTTGGAATGTTAAAATTTGTTATTTAATCTTCAGCTAATAATCTCTCGACTAAATAGTACTAACAAAAAAGAATCTGTTAAGGAAACACTAGTAGATACCAATGCGAGCTTTTAATTATGCTTTGCATGGCTAAAATTTCTATTTCTTTTATAATCTTAAATCATACCACCATCATATCACGTTTTTCCGTTAGTTATCTTCTTTAAAATTTGCTATTCCGTCAATGATATCTCTTTTACATGTTAGGAACTTTATAGTTTAAACATATTATATTGAACCTGATTAGATAGCAGGCATAGCCTATATAAATCCTCTCCGTACAAGGCAACATACAGGTTTACAAAATGTTAGATCTAGACTACTTACATATACTGAGAACACATTCAAAGATGGATAACTCTAATTTATACAAATAAAGTTTCAATCATGAATTTTAAATTTTCATTTTTTTCGAAGTTTCTCTTTAATAGATTTAATTTAATGTCAGTATAATAAGGAAAAGAGAAAAAAGATATTTGAATTTTAAATTTGTAAATTTGTTTTTAGAAGCAAAATTATTTTCTTGGTTTTATATAGTATTCTCAATATATCTCTTGGTAAAATAAAGATTAATGCTATATGTTAACCTAACTAGTATTTGTTCACATTTTTTTTTACTTAACCACAATGTGGTTTACTTAGAAAAGTAATAAATTTTACTTCCAGTACATATTCTGCCAAAAGAGTAATAAAGAAATTTTTAATATTTTTCATTTAGTATTATAATTTAATAATTAATATATACATATAGTATATGGCATTTTACATATAAACAAAACAACAGTATGTCAACGATAAATTATGGAACGCCGTAACTGTCTAATGTTGGTATGCTTTTTTATATGCTGTGGTTCTGTAATTATATGCTGTGGTTTTGTTATTATATGCTTTGGTTCTGTAATTATATGCTGTGGTTTTATTATATTATATGCTGTGGTTTTGTTATTATATGCTGTGGTTCCGTTATTATATGCTGTGGTTCCGTTTTTATATGCTGTGGTTTTGTTATTATATGTCGTGGTTCCGTTATTATATGCTGTGGTTTCATTATTATATGCTGTGGTTTTGTTATTATATGCTGTGGTTTCATTATTATATGCTGTGGTTGTGTTATTATATGCTGTGGTTTTGTTATTATATGCTGTGGATCTGTTATTATATGCTGTGGTTCCGTCATTATATGCTGTGGTTTCGCCATTATATGCTGTGGTTCCGTCATTATATGCTGTGGTTGTGTTCCGCCATTACAACCAAAATGGCGGCAAGTCAGTTGATCCCGATTAGTAAAGTATTGGAAGATTTAAATATGCAAATGTTTGCTGATAGATTCGAAGCTGAAAAAAAATAACCCCATACATCGTTTGCAAATTGTCAGCACGTGAAATAGAATCTCTAGTCATTTCAGGTAGGGCAGACATAATGAGACTTAGAACCGAATGTGTAAAGTGTGGAACTGATAAGCCAGAAAGAGTAAACTCTGTTTATAACATTCCAAAATCAGAACTGGAAAATTTGTTTGAACACGATTTTACCGTTTCTGACATTTCGAAAATGCTATCGGTATCTGAAAGCACTGTTTTCCAACGAATGACTTAATTTGGTTTGAGCAAAATGACTTTTTTACAAATAAGCGACAATGATCTCTGAAACGATTTTCCGTTATGGAGAAAATCTTTTAAGGCAGATGATAATCCTAAAGGAAATTAGAGTGCCAAGATGGAGGTTACGCGAGAGCATACATAGAGTGAACCAACATGGTGTCAGTGAAAGAAAAGCCGGTAGACTGCACAGACGGGTTTATAACGTAGTGGGACCGAATCACCTCTGGCATATAGACTCAAACCACAAACTAATTCGATGGAGATTCATATTCGTTGGTGGGATCGATGGTTTCAGCAGGATGGTCATGCTTTTTTAAGATGCACGGACAATAATAAGTCCGACACTGTATTGCAGTGTTTTCTGTCCGGAGTAGAAAGATATGGTGTCCCTAATAGGGTAATATCTGATAAAGGTCTGGAAAATGTTGGTGTTGCAGACTACATGTTGTCTAAAAAGAGCCTAGGGGGCATGCTAATACGAAAAAGCACACACAACCAAAGGATCAACAGACTCTTGAGAGATGTAAACGACGGAGTACTTGCATTTTTCTACAACTTATTCCATCACATGGAAGATCAAGGCTATTGAACCTGTCAACCAAACTCATTTAGGTGCCTTCCACTATGTATTCATTGCAGAAATTAACAGAAGGCTTTCATTTTGGAGCGATGCATGGGCTGGACATATACTTCGTACTGTAAAATCATCTCCCTTCAATTTGTGGACATCAGGGCAGCTTCAGAACCCTGTTGGACTTGAAGGTGCTGAATATCTTCAAAACTATGGCACTGAAGGACTTCTTGATTAGGGCGATGTTGAAGAGGGAGATCGGCCTATATTTGATTCTCTTTCTAACTTTGTTAATGATGAGTGTCGAGAGGTGTTAGACCAAGAATTTATAAGAAATTGTAAAAACTTTGGAATAGATGATTTTCAGAGATGTTTGGATATTGTTAAAAGAAACAACTAGCCAAGTTTTGAGCATATTGTGTAATAAATAAAAATGTTTTATACTCATTGATTCAGATCTTAAAGTGATAGAATGTAGTCTGTTTTCCAATGATTACTTTGTACACATATGCACAAATGTCCTCTTTATGGACATTTGTTCCATTAGCCAATTTATATTACATTTCTCACTTAACAAGTTAAACAACAAAATTACATACAAAATCTTTTTGACTGTTATGTGTACTCATCAGAATGCCCTACCAAACAGTTCATATTTAAAATATGAGGTTTGAATAGAAAAATAGATCCAAACTAGAATTGTTTTAGGTTACCCCCTTTATATTTAATTTGGTAATTTACATATATACTAAATATCTCAGTCCTATGTGGAAAAAAAACAAAAAAGTTGGAAATTTGACCTTGAAGGTCAAGGTCAAAGGTTATCTGAGGTCATACCTCGAGGTATGGTATACATTCTCTTGTACTGATCTACATACCAAACATCTAAGCCATAGACCAACTAGACCAAAGGGCAAAAATGTTATAGCCTGCACACAAAATTTCTGTTGTATGAGGTCATCCAAGTTTATATCTTGTGGTATGATATACATCGTCTCGTGCCGACGTACTTACATACTAAATATCTAAGTCCAAGGTTAAAAAACTAAAACGTTGGAAATTTGACCTTGAAGTTCAGTCAAAGGTCATACCTTGATGCATGGTATACATCCCCTTGTTCTTACCTACTTAACGTACCAAATATCTAAGGCCTATACCAAAGGGCTTGGACAAGAATTTATTTGTAGTAAATTTGACCTTGAGGTCAAGGTCATTCATATTGATGCATAACACATCAGCTGCACATGATCTATATCAGAAGCATAGGTTATAACACAAAAAAGTTACGGACCATGCAAGGCTATGCCCCAAAATACCATAAAAAATGACCTTAAGTCCAAAGGTCAAGGTCAAAAGTCAACCATGTTGGTATGCCCCACATTGCCTTGATGTCACCTACCTACATATTAAATATCTTAAGCTTATGTCAAAAGACTAAAAAGTTATGACCAGGACATGGCAAAGATTCAAAATGACATTGAGGCCAAGGGTCAAGGTAAGTTAAAATGGCAGGCAACACATCGTCTTGTGGTAACCTACTTACATACCAAATATCTAAGGCCTATCAAAAGACAAAAAAGTTAAGGCCTGGAGAAGACTATGGTCCAAAATATCATCAAAAATGACCTTAAGGTCAAAGGTCATCCATGTTGGTACGTGACGCTCGTCTTGTAGTGACCTACCTACATACCAAATATCTAAGGCCTATGTCAAAAGACAAAAAGTTATGGTCCGGACAAGACTATGGTCCAAAATATCATAAAAAATTACCTTGAGGTCAAAGATTAAGGTCAAACTTCAACCATGTTGGTACGCGACATATCGTTTTGTAGAGACCTACCGACATACCAAATATCTAAGGCCTATGTCAAAAGACAAAAAGTTATGGCCCGGACAAGGTTTCGCTGAGAAGAATATTAAGAATAAAGAAGAAGAACTAGGTATAATTCTGTTGGGATGCCAACACAGAAGCCACCCAAAATCGCCTTGGATAGTATACCATTGTAATCAGTACCTCAAAATATGCCTAGAAATAAAATTTCATTGAAATCAGACAAAGTTCAATGTTTGGGGAGGGGTGTTTTGACAAAATGCCGGCCATCTTGAAAATTTTAAAAATGGATTGCACACCTCTGAGTGACCCCCTACCACCTCAGAAAGTTGTATCTTGATAAGTTCATGGTTAAGTAAGGAAAAGAAACGGTGCAAAAACAATAAGTCGCCCAAACTACGTTTTGGGGCGACTTAATAAGAATAAGATGAAGAACTTTTGAGGTTCAATAGTCAATATCAAATTATTAACTGAGAATTAGCAAAATCCGTGACATACCGTGGCGCGGTCACTTTGATGCTTAGGGAGAATTCCTATTAAATAGAAAAGTCACCTAAACCTATAAGTGAACCTAAGTATAACACCCCCCTTTTTTTCAATAAACCATGAAGTTGATGAAACAGGTGAAATTAAGGATGATTTTTGTTTGTTCATACCCTAATGTATATGTGTATTAAGTTTCCTCATGATGATACCATACAGCCTCCTTCATGGTAAAATAACTTAAACCTGAAGGTAAATCTGGTGGGACGGACAAACACTATATTACCCTCTACTTTCGTAGACGGGTCATAAAAACCCAACAAAAACCAGTTCGCATTCGCTCAACCCAAAATACAGTCAAGGCAAACGTTGATTGATGGGGATACAGTCACAGATTCAAACTTTAAATAGAGAACTTGCATATTGCAGATTAAACTGTAACGAAAACTCACGTTGCAGACGGACTGAAGGACAGAGTTAAACCAATATTTCCCCTCTCTTATGAAGGTGTATAATTAGTTTTTAAACTTACAGTCATGTAATAAATGTTACAATGTAAATTAAAGTATCTTAATGAACTTTAACTGAACAAGAAAATAAACATATACAGTAAAATGTTATTGACAAGATTTTTCCTGCATGTACAGGCTTTCAATTGACTTTCAGTGAAAAAATATGTGCATTTTTAAAGAATATTTTTTTTAAAGAAGGGGTTTTTAGGGATAAATTAGGAATTTTCCTAATAGAACAAGGGATTAAGCTCTTTCAACAAATCTCCAATGAACCCGCTATTTTTTCAGTCGATAAGTGTAAAACAAAAACAACTTCCGATTATTTAAAATCCGGAATCGCATATAATTACGGAACCACAGCATATAATAACAAAACCACAGCATATAATAACAAAACCACAGCATATAATAACAAAACCACAGCATATAATAACAAAACCACAGCATATAATAACAGAACCACAGCATATAATAATGAAACCACAGCATATAATAACACAACCACAGCATATAATAACAAAACCACAGCATATAATAATGAAACCACAGCATATAATAACAGAACCACAGCATATAATAATGAAACCACAGCATATAATAACAGAACCACAGCATATAAAGAAGCAAACCAACATAAGACAGTCACGGCGTTCAATAATAAATAGTGGTCAGATCATATGTGTATGAACATGCTCCTTCATTTGTGTATACTCCAAAAAAGCTTTGTACTTTTACAATATGCTTGCACTGCCAACATGAGCTTGACATTGTCATTATAAGAAAAAAGCTTATTTCCATGAAGAAAGTTTATCAGGTTAAATTCGATATGTAATTTCATGCAGATACTTTGCAGTAACCACATCTGAAACTAATAGGTCCGGCACGATATAAAATAGTAAAAGTTATCTTCAACTGTTTCTCTACAGTGTGGGCAATATGGATTATCAACTAAGAAGTTAAGATGCAAGTAAAAGTTCAGGTTGATTGCTTCAACTGACAAAGCCATATATTCTCTTTTCTATTACCAGTGTTGAAGTATTCAGAGGCTCTTGGGTTTTCTTAATATAAGGGTTTTTTGGAAGCATCAACAGAAGGACAATCTTTGTTGATGATGAAAGCCGGTTCTAACGTCTAATAGTAGAGGGTAAAAACCCCCTGGAATATGCCATAGTATTGCATACAGGCAATCTCAAGTTTTCATTATTTATTTGTCGTCTTAGATTATAAAAATAGGAAAACTGCCAATCCTTGTCAATAAAGATTGGAGTAGAGTGCACCCTGCCGTGTTCACAGACCACGTGATCAATAGTAGACGAACTACCTTAACCACACGGTCCATCGACGCTTTGGGAATAAACCCTCACGCTATTGTAAAACTGTATAAAGCCTATAGTAGTTAAACAAATAGAACTTAAATACTTAGTTGAGAAAAATATATTTACTCTCTTTAAAGTAACAAGATAACGTTCATATTTTTTATGCTTCACAATTACAAATTATGTTGAACTGAAATAGTATGAAATATATAAAACAATCTATACCTAAAAGTGTAACAAGTATGCATAAAACCCAATAATACATAATAATAAGAGTTGAATTTGAATTTTGAATGTCGTTTTAACGCATTTTTCACCAATGGGAGGTATATCATGGCTTCCAGTTTTTTATTGTTAAAGGAAGCCAATAAAGATTGGAGTAGCGCGCACCCTTAGATCAGAGACTAGCACCAGCAATCTCAGTGTTGACAGTAGTAGACCAACTACACTAACCACTCGGCCACCGAGGCCTCAAATAATAAGACAGCTTACGGAGTTTTTTTTAATGAATGAATTATAAATAAATAAATAAATCACCAACCATCACTAATTAAATCAAATCAAAAAGATCTTGAGGACCTAAACCGTGATTACATACGTAAAATGAGCATCCCATGAGCAGCGTAAACATCATTTAACCAAACAAACAATAAACAGCAAATTATTGCAACACACGTCTACTTGCAAAGTATAAATTATTTTGCAGATAAATTACTGATAAAAGATCTGTTCATTTTGAGCGTAGACGTTTTGGGAACACACCAGCTATCCTATAAGGTATTGTTTGTAATCTTTAAGTTCATGGCACGCGAAAATTACGTTTTATTCATAATTCATAAATTATTAACTCAAAATCACGTTATGAATTATAAGCATAGACGCTTTTTAAATAAAAAATTGGACTCTTACTACAAATTATTTATCTTAAATTCATGTTTAAGTGTAATGACATAATCTACGTCATTCCGAGCTGGGGGCGCCTTTGATACAGTCGACGGTGGATGATTCTGAAGTTCTTGATCAGCATCTGCCACAATATTATTAACTGGACCGTGGGAAACAGTCACAGTCGGTGTCGCTCTAGCTGGTTGCCTTGTAAATTTGACGTTTGTCGCGACCTTTTTGTTGATCCAGAGCCCTGCTTTTTGATGTTTTCTTTTCTGAGCCATCATAATTTCTGTAACACTGGATTGCTGCGATTTTTCCTATAACGTTTTTAAGAATTTCACCGAACGAAATGGCATTTGTAGCAGTTTGAAATGAAACGAATGCTGGGAAAATTTGCAAAACCGTGCAAATACGGGTAAATTAGGAAGCTAAGAGATCCGCATTTTTATAAAATCTCAATAGGACCTAGAAACGATACTCCATTAATTAAATTAGTTTATCGAATAGGAGATACACCTTATTATGCGTCACAACACCAATGTTACTTTATTTCGTGTGCCATGTATGCATTGTATCCACCGTTTACCGTGCCTGAAAAAACCAGCTGAAACCAGCACATTGAAAGTGTTTGATATCTCGGTATATGAAATTCTTGTTTTTGCAAAATAATTCATAACAATATAGTGATAACCAAGTAAAAAGATATTAAATCGGATACACTAATTTGTATTTAAGCAGTAAAATAGTCGATGGAGTTTTCTTTTAACTTTTGCAATTTACCTATAAAAAAACCCCACTTTTACTTATTACAGACTGATTGTTCAATATAATATATATATATAAATTTCTACTTACATATTATAATCAAATGAAAACTTTTCTCGTTTCTCAAAAATCTTAAAGATGCTATTATATTTAATAACACGTGTTTTATATTGTCCTGGCTAATCACGTGACATCGGCTAGGTACGGAATTAAAAACAACCGTAACATGCGAAACACAAAAAACAACAACAAAATTCGCCCGTGGCAGATTTAATAATAATACGAAAAAAATTAGTAAGAATTATTTAATTTAATACAAATAGTTATGAAATACTTGCAGACTAATCCCAAGCATACATGTTGCCGTTTTGGACGGAATATGAAGTTAGTTCTCTGAAATTAGAAGATTGATTCTGGAGTTCTTATAATAGCTGTTATTTTGAACCCAATAACGTCTATATTATGTTTGAGGTTTGAGTACCATACATGTCGACCTGTAATAAGCTGAGAGAATGTTTTTACGTGATCCATAATTGGACCTTTTGTAACTTTCCGTTATTAACGATAAAGTATAACAATGACTGGGTGACATTAAATTTGTTTATTCCCTGAATGTCTAACAAACATTTGTAAATGTAAAGGAGAAAGGACCGTTCTATTGAATTTATGTTTACTACATAGAAAAACATAAATAAATAAATAAAAAGAAGTGGTATTGCAAAGCTACATTTTCAGCTACTAATAGTTTTGACATTTGATAAGATTTTATAGCCAAAGCAAGAAATTTGGTTTGCTCTAGGTAAGATGATATATGTTTAAATTAAATAATTGAAATTTTTCTGAACCGGTAAATTTTTTTTTCAACAAAAAGATACAACAATAAAATTACATATTACTAATGTCTAAAATTAGTTGAACAGTACATTTTAGCATATCATCCTGATTATTTTGTGCTCCTATATATTGTTTATACAATATCAATAACAGGAACATAACATTATATAAAAATTGCTATTTTAAGTATAAAGAATTCCATTATATCTACATTAATAACTCTGAACACAATGGACATTATCCGATTACCTCGTCGGGTGTCCGACCTTTTACATAAAAGAGTTCATGATCTGGTCAAACGTCTATTCTGTTTAAAGTTCAAACTAACAATAAATAAATAGTACATGTAATTAAAGATGTTTTTAAAAGTAACAACAACAAGACCTTGAACGAAATTAGTTCGACCTCGACACCATTCTTTCATCAAGTTCATGGTCATTGGCAACAATAGATCTTTTCAATTGACACTGTTTTTCACAAATAGAAAATAAGTTTGTTTGTCTGTTTGTTTGAATCGGTTTTACGCCATTTAAAACATTTTTTCAGTCTAATTTTTATGGGGAGGAAGCCGGAGTATAAATTAAAACGCCCCATATTTTGTCAATGGAAGACGATTAACTGTGCTGGAATATTATGTAAAGTTCAGAAACCGGTTTCAGTCACGGTTCACATATCTTATTGGTTGAATGATTTGCTTTACATCCAGCGAGCAGCTATTCAACGCGAGAACAAGTTAACAAACAACAAAGCAAAAGGGATGATCAACGGGAACACAATTTCGACTGCCACTGGAAAAGTTTGAAGTATTTGGTATAGGACGAATAATTTAGCTTAATTAGCCTATTCTTTTTTAAAATTTACAAAACGGGAGCAAAAAGTGTGGCAGTCATCTACTACTGTTTGCGGTCAGACTATCCGTATTGTGACGCAACAATCCTTCTTCGAGGGACGCGCTTGACAGCACTGGGTTAAGATATTTGTTGCACACTTTTATTTTTCCAAAAATTTTATTTGGATAAATTTATACTCATTGATATAGTTCGTTTAAGAAAAAGGGGCTACATTACGAAAATGAAGTTGTGCGCCTAGTACCAAAACAGAACCAGCTTACTTTTGAAGGTAGCGGATTAAAATGGCATAGGAGTTAAAATGAGTTCAATAATTATTTTTTATGCATATGCATTTTTCCGACGTTGATTTGTGAAATAAGTATTGGCTGGTTACACTTTTATTTAATTTTATGGTATGGGTAAAAAACAAAACAATAACAATCAAAGACGTAAGCGAACCAATATAGTTGTAACCCACATATAAAACCACAATAAACGCCATGCTCAACAGAAGAAACGACGCCCCACATATACCTAGCTATTGCGAATCAACTGAACAGGTTTCACAAAGGCATATAACCTCTGTTTTATTTTACATTTTAAATATACGCAAATTCACATCGGTGGAGGGGGGGAATAAACATATCCACGGATACAATCTATACAATCTACATAATATATACACTTGATTAATGAAATTAAACATCTTTTACTAAGGCCAAAATAATATTCTCATTAACACTGCCGAATATACCTTGGAATAAAACATTTGCAAATCGTAAAAATTACCAACCGTGGTTTACAAAATCTTGTAGAGAAAGGCAATCGAAATTTTAAAACAATGCATGTTAATCATATAGAATCGGATAACCACACAACATCTTCGATAGCTAAGGGTTAGGATCCTGAAGAGAGGGAAGATTGTATTACGAAAAAAACATAGAAAATGTTGGAATGGCTGCGAAGAGTGATTTGATTTAATTAAATTTATACATTTTACAAGAATAAAACTTATATTTTCTCTAGCATTCCGACCTTAAAATCCAGAGCGATTCTGAAGTGTCTTCAGTAGATAAATAACGCACACTATGCAATTATATTAAACACAATGCAAGTTAATTAAATTGAAACTAATGTACTGGAAGGGGTATATGCAAAAGTGCAGTCTTGAGACGAAATGTCTATCGACGGGGGGCTCGGGAAATTTACCGTGTCTCGACTGGCATTTTTTAGTATACCCGTCAGGGTTTCTGTGTCCACGAAACCCTGATAAACTTAGCTAGGAAATTCCCGAACTAGAAGATTTTTTGTATGACGTAAATCCTTCAAAATATCAACCAATGAAATTGCTTGAAAGAAGCAAGTGTTTGGTAGTAGTCATTTTTACTCATTCTTGAGTTGTAAGACTAATAAATAACGCGATAATAACAAACTATTTACACTACTGTACAAAATACATTGATTTTCACATGTTCTATGCAACACATCCGTTTGGTTTATTTACAATCGACATCGGGATATCCCCTAACCAAGTCGTGAATGAAAGCGAGCTTTTGATTGGCTAAATTAAGATATGATGTAGACAATCAAAATAGTGACTTATAGCCGGGGAATTTCCTAGCAAAGTATGTCAGGGTTTCGTCGACACGCGTGGACAAAAAAACCCCCTGACTTGTGTGGAAGAAACCCCTCCAGCCCATTAGATATCTGTTTAGAGTTTGTTTATATTATATTGGTATTTATGAGGTTATATTGGCGATCAGGATGGTTTTAGTTTACTGTTTATTTCAATGATAAATGTGGAGTAAGAATATTCTAAAGGCCACAGACTCCGGAAAACTGCAAACTACAAACACTCAATTTTTATAATTAAAATTTAGTTTTGTAAAATAAATACTTACCATAATAAATTAAGATATTTTCCCTTTTCGCAGCTTGTGAACCGAAAGTACTACAAATGAAATACCATTTGAGACAACCCCCATTCTCACATGGCGCATGTGCAACCTTCCTTTCCATCATTATTCTGTGAACCAAACAGCTAGTTCCCAGAATGGTATGAAGGGGAGATGGGAGGGACCTTTAATTTATGATGGTAAGTGGTTAAAAAAGGTGCTGTCTGACCCACAATAACCAGCTGCAAAACCTCCGATAAAGAAGAGTAATTAAAAATATTCCAGGAGGAGGCTAATGCTCTAACTTCATGTGCCTTAACTTGATGCTTAGATAAAGTATTAGAAGAAGCGGATTTGTAAGCCATACGAATAGTTTGAAGAATCCAAGTAGAAATGGTTTTTGCCGCACCTTCTTTTAATCGGGATAAGGAGATGGGTATAGTTAGTTGGACACAAAATCTTATCACCGGCCATTGCAGGTAAGGATGGAATGGTGATAGTGCCAGAGCCTTTATCTGCCAAATTGATTCTTGGCTAGGAAAAAAGGATCTTTTAACAGGGTAACTGAAAATGCATGAATCTCACTTCTACTTCGTCTAGAAGCTAAGGCCAGAAGAAAACAACTTTTAAACATAAATGTAACAAAATTTATAACATAAATGTTACAACATTGATAAGATAAATGTTGGAAACGACTAGAGGACATGGTTCAAAAAGGGAAAGCTGTAAGGCTTTCAAAACTACAGCCAAGTTCCAATGAGGAACCAAACTTCTCTGTTTGGGACGCTCCAAGTAAACGTTTCTTATAAGGAGAGACAAAAACTGGTTGTCTCCAAAATTCTTACCTCCAGAAAAGTAAATAGTTCTGGAAATATCAGACCTATAACCTTTAATAGTAGATGGTGCAAAACCTTGATCCCCAAAATGAAAAATGAAAAAATCAGCTTACTGTTGTACAGTATTGACCTGTTGATTTCCATTTTGAAATGAGGAACCACCAAGAACTGATTCAGGGCAGAAAGGTCTAGTACAGGCCTCATTTTCACACTTGATTAATGAAATTAAACATCTTTTACTAAGGCCAAAATAATATTCTCATTAACACATTAAACATCTTTTACTAAGGCCAAAATAATATTCTCATTAACACTGCCGAATATACCTTGGAATAAAACATTTGCAAATCCACATTCCAGGAAGGATGGATGCCCTAATTGACCTGTTGATTTCCATTTTGAAATGAGGAACCACCAAGAACTGATTCAGGGCAGAAAGGTCTAGTACAGGCCTCATTTTCACACTTGATTAATGAAATTAAACATCTTTTACTAAGGCCAAAATAATATTCTCATTAACACATTAAACATCTTTTACTAAGGCCAAAATAATATTCTCATTAACACTGCCGAATATACCTTGGAATAAAACATTTGCAAATCGTAAAAATTACCAACCGTGGTTTACAAAATCTTGTAGAGAAAGGCAATCGAAATTTTAAAACAATGCATGTAAATCATATAGAATCGGATAACCACACAACATCTTCGATAGCTAAGGGTTAAGATCCTGAAGAGAGGGAAGATTGTATTACGAAAAAAAAACATAGAAAATGTTGGAATGGCTGCGAAGAGTGATTTGATTTAATTAAATTTATACATTTTACAAGAATAAAACTTATATTTTCTCTAGCATTCCGACCTTAAAATCCAGAGCGATTCTGAAGTGTCTTCAGTAGATAAATAACGCACACTATGCAATTATATTAAACACAATGCAAGTTAATTAAATTGAAACTAATGTACTGGAAGGGGTATATGCAAAAGTGCAGTCTTGAGACGAAATGTCTGTCGACGGGGGGCTCGGGAAATTTACCGTGTCTCGACTGGCATTTTTTAGTATACCCGTCAGGGTTTCTGTGTCCACGAAACCCTGACAAAATTTGCTAGGAAATTCCCGAACTGGAAGATTTTTTGTATGACGTAAATCCTTCAAAATATCAACCAATGAAATTGCTTGAAAGAAGCAAGTGTTTGGTAGTAGTCATTTTTACTCATTCTTGAGTTGTAAGACTAATAAATAACGCGATAATAACAAACTATTTACACTACTGTACAAAATACATTGATTTTCACATGTTCTATGCAACACATCCGTTTGGTTTATTTACAATCGACATCGGGATATCCCCTAACCAAGTCGTGAATGAAAGCGAGCTTTTGATTGGCTAAATTAAGATATGATGTAGACAATCAAAATAGTGACTTATAGCCGGGGAATTTCCTAGCAAAGTATGTCAGGGTTTCGTCGACACGCGTGGACAAAAAAAACCCCTGACTTGTGTGGAAGAAACCCCTCCAGCCCATTAGATATCTGTTAAGAGTTTGTTTATATTATATTGGTATTTATGAGGTTATATTGGCGATCAGGATGGTTTTAGTTTACTGTTTATTACAATGATAAATGTGGAGTAAGAATATTCTAAAGGCCACAGACTCCGGAAAACTGCAAACTACAAACACTCATTTTTTATAATTAAAATTTAGTTTTGTAAAATAAATACTTACCATAATAAATTTAGATATTTTCCCTTTCGCAGCTTGTGAACCGAAAGTACTACAAATGAAATACCCTTTGAGACAACCCCCATTCTCACATGGCGCATGTGCAACCTTCCTTTCCATCATTATTCTGTGAACCAAACAGCTAGTTCCCAGAATGGTATGAAGGGGAGATGGGAGGGACCTTTAATTTATGATGGTAAGTGGATAAAAAAGGTGCTGTCTGACCCACAATAACCAGCTGCAAAACCTCCGATAAAGAAGAGTAATTAAAAATATTCCAGGAGGAGGCTAATGCTCTAACTTCATGTGCCTTAACTTGATGCTTAGATAAAGTATTAGAAGAAGCGGATTTGTAAGCCATACGAATAGTTTGAAGAATCCAAGTAGAAATGGTTTTTGCTGAAATATCCCGCAGCTTCTTTTAATCGGGATAAGGAGATGGGTATAGTTGGTTGGACACAAAATCTTATCACCGGCCATTGCAGGTAAGGTTGGAATGGTGATAGTGCCAGAGCCTTTATCTGCCAAATTGATTCTTGGCTAGGAAAAAAGGATCTTTTAACAGGGTAACTGAAAATGCATGAATCTCACTTCTACTTCGTCTAGAAGCTAAGGCCAGAAGAAAACAACTTTTAAACATAAATGTAACAAAATTTATAACATAAATGTTACAACATTGATAAGATAAATGTTGGAAACGACTAGAGGACATGGTTCAAAAAGGGAAAGCTGTAAGGCTTTCAAAACTACAGCCAAGTTCCAAGAGGAACCAAACTTCTCTGTTTGGGACGCTCCAAGTAAACGTTTCTTATAAGGAGAGACAAAAACTGGTTGTCTCCAAAATTCTTACCTCCAGAAAAGTAAATAGTTCTGGAAATATCAGACCTATAACCTTTAATAGTAGATGGTGCAAAACCTTGATCCCCAAAAAAGAAAAATGAAAAAATCAGCTTACTGTTGTACAGAGGCTGAGAGAGGATCAATTTGTTTTGTGTTACACCAAGAACAAAAGATGGACCACTTGGAGTCAAAGATGACCCCAGTGGATTGTCTATCTGATCCAGAGATACGCTTGGTTGCCCTGTCAGAAAAGCCTCTCTTTCTGATTCCTGACCTGATAGCAACCAGGCGTGAAGACGTAGAAGCGGAACACCGGAGTGTAGCTTCCTGCCTTTGAACTGGGATAAGAGATTCTTCCGAAGAGGAAGACAAAGAGGATTTGATCAGGACAACTGCAGCAGATCTGGAAACCAACTCTGTCTCGGCCAGGCTGGAGAAATAAGAATGGTCTTGCAACCGTCCTTGCGAATCTTGACCTGAATTCTGGGAATGAAAAGAAAGGGAGGAAACATGTAACTGAACATCCCTTTCCAAGGAATCGACAAAACATCTACTGCTATCGCCTTGTCGCCCTGAATAGGAGATACATACGTTTCCCGTTTTTGATTTAAACTGGTTGCAAACAGATCTATGTGGGGACGATCCCACAACAGAATGATCTGATAAAAAACTGCTGGATGCAATTCCAATCCGTATTCACATGATTCTGAGAGCGAGATAGAAGATCTGATACAAGATTATGTCTGCATGGGAAATGCCTCAATGTCAAAGAAGTATTGATTCTGTTGCAAAATAGAAGAATCTCTCTGCACAGAAGAAACAAAGGGTAAGAGTGGGTTCCGCCCTGGTTCTGAAGATAAGCCACCACAGTTGAATTGTCTGTGGCTATCAACAGAGACGGATCCTGAATTACTTCTAAGAAGTGTCTCAGGGCCAGCAAGACTGCCCTTATCTCCAGAACATTAATGTGATCCTCCAACACTAGAGGAGACCAAAGGCCTGAAACTGACCTGCCTTCCTGTGCCACAACCTGAAAGGGGGGCGTCTGTGAACAGCGTCAGATTTGGAGCTGGGGGATCTACAGGCAAACCTTTTAAAAGGATCTCACTCTTTAACCACCAATTGAGATGAGGGAGAAGTTGAGGCCGCACAGGAATAAGAGCGTCCCATTTCTGAGATGTTAGATGTCAAAACTCCATGAGATACCACTGAATAGGACGAATGTGAAGGCGACCTAATGGTACTATGTCCATCAGTGATATCAGGAAACCCACTAACTGAAGGAAACGTCGAGCACGGATGGTTGAGGCTTGCTAAATCTCGATCACTAACTAGTTTAGCTTCAGAATTTTCTCCACTTGCGGAACAACAAGGCTCAACACCGTTAGGTACCTTTCCCCGAGAAAAATGAAATCTTGACTTGGGAGAAGGTCCGATTTCTCCCAAGAAATCAGAACCCCCCCCCCCAAAAAAAATAGATTACAAATTTGGTGTGTTCTTCCAAAAGAGTAAAAGACTGATTCTTCACCAGAGAATTGTAGAGGTAAGAATGAATGAAAATCGACTGGGTGGAAAGAAACAGCCACAATATTCTGAAACAATCTAGTAAATACGAAAGAGGCTGTGGAAAAGCCGAGGGGCATTGCTTTAAAAACATAAACCTTGCCTGCCCACACCAACCTGAGATACCTCCGAAACCTGTGTGCTATTCCAATATGGAAGTAGGCATCGGTTAAGTCTAAAGAGGTAGTCCACATTCCAGGAAGGATGGATGCCCTAATTGACCTGTTGATTTCCATTTTGAAATGAGGAACCACCAAGAACTGATTCAGGGCAGAAAGGTCTAGTACAGGCCTCATTTTCCCGTTCTTTTGGGAACCAAAAAATAGACGGGAATAAAAATTTGGACCGATCATTGGTGGAATGACTTCCTCCAACACACCTTTCTGAAGCAGGGTTACCACTTCTTTCTGCAACAATTGATTCTTGACAGAATCTCTTGTCTGGTAAAGATGCAAGGGAACTGACGACAATGGGAGGACCTCCTGAAAATGAAGTCCCAGTCCCCTCCGTAGTACTGATAGAACCCACATGTCTTCTGTAATCAGTTGCCACTGAGGAAGAAAGTGGGACAACCTGCCCCCACTGGTATCCCAGGAAGAGGAGAAGTAAAATAACCTTTTCCAACGGAACCTGGGGAAGTGCTCCGGAGGGGAAAGCCCATCATTTCTGCTGTTTCTTCCTCTTCACAAATCTGCGCTTCTTGCCAGCTAAAGGAACTAGGGTAAACTGACCTCTTCCCCTAAAGTGTGGACCAGGATACTGAACCCTGAGGTTTGGCAGAGGAGGAGTGTGACCTAGAGGTCGACACTTCTCTTACCATCAGAAAATTGAACATCTTTCACGGTTGGAGGGACATTGTTTACCTCAGTATGAAGTTTTTCCAAGGACATCCCAAACAATATCTCCTCAACAAGAGGAGAAAATAACAACGACGACTGCAAAACCTCAGAGACAGGAGATTTTTCTCAAATCTCTTGCCTCTTGAAAAAGGAAAAGTTAGCCAGAGTGCCTAGCAACAGTAACTGCGAGGCCCTTAGGCTACCATTCACTTGCAAGAGAAGAGATTTAGGCTCGTTAAACTCCTCACCCTTGTCTTTCAGTAAGGTTCCAGCTGCTGCCACTCAAACCCCAATATCACAAAATCCTTCGGCTTGACCTAACCTGGTAAAGACGAAGGGCTAAAACCAGTGAACGTCTGAGGAGTATCGAAGAAGCAAGCTCCTGTAAAGTCGAATTTATAGTCAAGATGGCAGACTTGAAATGCCCAGATTCTGAAAAGGACCTATAAACCTTAGGGTTGTCCTTAACAAGACCAGAACACGTCATAAAAGCAGACGGTGGAATGGTCTTATGAGAAGGGTAGGAAAGAGGGAAACTACCAAGCTCCCTCTGAATGGCATAAACCCTATTCCTCAGAGAATCTGAAATTGAAGATGGAGTTTCCTGTGATGTAACAGGAGATCAAGGATGTGCTGTTGCAGAAAGTGAATCCTCATCCTCTGACAAGAAAACTGCTTCTTGACCACGAGGAGCCAAAGAAAGGCTATCAATCTCAACCTGGATATAAGTGGGAACATGGGTTGCTAAGTTGGATGTCTCAGAAATAGAAGGAGTCGTATTTTCCAGGAGAGATGTTTGATTCCCCAATTGCAAGAATTGTGAATTAACCGCAGCTTGCAATTTGGAAATCTAAGATTTCAGAGCCTTTATATCTTCACTAGGGGAAGACTCCAGACTAGCAAAATCCCTAGAACCTTGCCAACCAGGGGGCAACGAAAAAGGGTCAAATGGGGGGTAGTCCGGTAGAGGTGGGATAATTCAAAGGCCACCTTGACCTAGAAAATGAATCACTCCTTATACACGTGGAGAAAGTCTTAGAAGTAGAGACAGAACTTACCACAGAACTTAACATAGTGGAGGGGGTGGACAGGGGGGTACCTTTCTCCTTTCTCCCTCCCCACAGCTCCTTTCTCCCTCCCCTCAGCTCCTTTCTCCCTCCCCTCTACTCCTTTCTCCCTCCCCTCGGCTCCTTTCTCCCTCCCCTCTTTACACTTCTCCCTTTTTAAAACCCTATAGCAATAGAAAAGATCACTAAATTTTGACTCAAAACTTATATAAATTTGGGACATGAAGCATATAAACGACTTTTACAAACAAAGCATGACTCATGACACATTATCAATGGAATTTAATTGGTGTATCGTACCCTTTGGTAAAAACATATGAGGATCATAAACTGTGACCGGTATATTTATGAAATCATGACACTGAAACCTAATAGCAATAATACAGCCAGACCTGTAGTCCAGATAGACCCATAGTCCACCCAAACTTGTATCTCTAGTCTATACAACCTATAGTCCATACAACCTATAGTCCACACATACCTATGGTCCATACAGACTTATTTTCCACATAGATTTATAATCCACTTACATTTCTAGCACACCAACACCCGTAGTCCACACAGACCTAAATGTTCAGAAAATAATATAGTGTATTCATAAGTACAATTCATCGTTGTTTTATGGTCTCTTGTTAACTGTCTCGTTGTATTTTGAAAAAGAAACACAAAAGAAATTCTTTAACAATAGGACAATCTTGTATTTTTAAACTTTTAGAAAACTGTGTTCACTATCATGTAAGATTAGCATTATTCTACATTTAATTTACATGGAGGATTTAATAGGTTTACATTTAGAGTAAAATTTTGTTTAGTTAAAAATTAATTCATGATTAGGTCTAGATTTTTCAAAACAAAATTCAAATCAATTCTCAGACTTTTGATTTATTTCTTAACTACTACAGCAACATAAAAATTCTTGAAGTTCTGATCGACTTAAAAGGGAATTTAAACTGAAAAAATGGTGCTTATAAATGTATTGAAAAAAGGATTATTTGCTGCTGTAACATAAATTGCCTGATTATTTGTGCTATTTACAGTTTTACTTTTGCTGCTATAGTTTTATTTTATTTAAAAGGAGAAAACTCTTATATGGCATAAATTGTCATTCAAGGGAAATAACTCCAAAAAAGAAGTCATTTGACAATCTTGGACCAAATGAGTTATTTGTAGCCCTTGTCCAATCTAATTTAAGTTAAATCTTTCACTTGCTCCCCCCTTTTGTTATTGGTAGCTGCGTAGTATTACGCAGCGACCACAGCAAAAAAAAAGGGGGGGAGCAAGTGAAAGATGAACGCAGCGACCAATAACAAAAAGGGGGAGCAAGTGAAAGATTTAATTTTAATTAGAGTGGCCCTTGCCTTACAGATCATTTTTGCAGTTTAGAGTATCACTCTGATTTTGGGCTATAGTATGGTTTGGTAAGGTGGGCAGGGGGAAATGGGGCATCTATTTTTATCAACTCTTCCTACAGTTTTTAACCCAGATCTCTGAAACTTCACATAACGATTGCACATGTATTGAATTTGTTGCACCTGGTATTATGGAAGTGTTCCAGCATGTTCCTAATTTTCCAGACCTTGGAACTTTGTCATTTTTGAGCAGATTTACAGAAGACAGTAAATATATTGTGTAATTAACTCCTACAGTTTCAGTCTAGAACTCTAAATTTCACAGAAAGATTGAAAATGTATGAAGTTGTACACCTGTTATTATTGTTCAAGGATTTTTTTCCTTATTTTCAGACTTGGGAACTTTGCGATTTTGTTAACCGTTGAATTGTTTAATTATGTATTCCTTTATAAAAACTTAATGGTAAGTATGAGGATAATTCATTGAGAAATTTTTATGTTTTAGCAAACACTGAAAATTTCAAGAAAAATTATGAGTAAATTGCATATAATACTATAAGGAGTAACTGGACAATTTTTTGACAATTAAATTGTTTGTAAGCCATGTCCTTCTATTTATTTTTGCAATTGACAGTTTTACTCTAGCTCTAAATATATAAGGCAAATACTTATATTTTATTAACAAAATTGTTATTAAAGGGCAAAAAGACCTGTAAGGATTCGTCTGACAATTTTGGACCAAATGTGTTTTTAAAGGCAATTTACAGTTTCACTCGAGTCATTATTAAAGGGCAAAAACTCCTTTAAGAATTTGTCAGACAATTTAGACCAACATAGTGATTTGCATTGTCTGACTGATCATTTATGCTATTTACTATATCAATCTGCTGTTTTATTTTTCAAGTTATACTGTCAAAACTGACAATTTTCTTAAAAAAATCGTAACTTAATGTCCATAACACCTACAGGAAGATAAACAACTTCTGAAATTAAAAAAGATTGAATGTGCTGATCATTTTAATGTAACGTTTTTTTTCTGTAGCTATATAACATTGTGAGATATTGGCCAAAACATGTGTTGACCCATGTTCTTCAACTTGCGCTTGTGAAAAATAGTTCAGATTAGGGCCGCTCTCAGATACATAAACCAGTGTACTGTATTACTTTTTTATAAATCGTGAATCTTTGGTACTGATCCTAAAACCAAGATGGCCACAACACTGGAACATAGAACTCCAGAGGCACTAAAAATAGCTGGTTTCAGAAACTATTTCCCTTATTTAAATTAAATTATGCAGAACTAATATAAGGGTAGTTTTCTGCCATTGTAAAATGCATTGTGGCTACTAGAGCCATTGATGTTCTGATTGGCGGAAATTAAAATGAATCTTGCTCTGAAAATCTGAGTAGCAAACATAATTGATACTGTATTAATTTTAAGATTTTGGCGCAGGTCCTAAATTCAAGATGGCCACACATTTTGTGTCATGTTTAAAGTTTTTGTAATGAGTAATGTGAGTATTACAGGCTTTCCATGTGTAGAAATAATTTTTTTTACAAGTGTAATTATGAATGACTAAGACTTACCGCAGGTTGTTGGGTCTTTTTTAGTTTCAGATACTAGTAAATATTGTTTTGGTTCGGAGACCTTTAATGGATGACGAAGTATTTTTAGTTGTGGATCAAAACGAACTATATCCGTCTTTTGGGTAACCAATATACTTGAATAATTAGAAACTAAAAATATTTAACCAAGATTTCCACCATAAATCGTGTTGTAAATTGTAACAAGAAAAGCAAGACCAGGCCATTTGGACATTCAGAGCTTTTAGTTCCTTGTTTTTCTGAAATTTGCCATTAGTGTTAGGTACCCAAAATCTAGTATGGTGACGTAATCATTACTCTGAATGACTGTGAAGAACGGGATATACCTATAAAAGATGCCGTATTTTAATGTTTTTTATTTGTATAAAACTGTTAAATTGAAAAAAAACCACTTTTTCAAGAAAGCGTTTTTCTTAATTTTAAATTTTGCCCTTTTTCAATTTGTTTTCATGTATTGTGAAAGCGCTATACATTCAACCATGTCTAGTAACGTTTGTTACGAACACATTTGTGTAATTTTTTACCGATTTATTACGACTTTCGACGTATTTACCACACTTTAAATTCACACTGAAAAATATAATATCATTTTAGATATGCGTGTTCTAGCTCACCTTACCCGAAGGGTCAGGTGAGCTATTGCCATCACTTGGCGTCCGTAGTCGTCGTCCGTCGTCGTCGTTGTTAACTTTTCTTTTAAAATCTTCTTCTCCAAAAGCGCTGAAAGGATTGCTTTGAAACTTTGCACACATCATCAGTAAAATGTCCTCTGCTAAGTTTGCACAAATCATGGCCTCAACCAACATGGCCGCCATGGCTAAAAATAGAACAGGGGATGGGGGGGTCAATATACAGTTTTTGGCTTATAGTTCAAAAAGTATAACAGATACAGGAAAACCAAAGAGACTTTCCTTCTTCAGCATCAAAAGCTCTACAAAACACACCATTGGGTCAAAGTTGTATGAAGACTCCTTGTAGGAGTTATTGCCCTTTAATTGTCGAATTTGATTATTTTTGACATTTTTGCCTAAAAATCTTGAAAATTATTAGAACTAGATAAAAAGTTAGCATTGCTTAATTGTTCTGCTCTATAAGGGCTGAAAAATTGACTTAGGGTTTATATTATCTGATGAACCTTTTAAGAGTTATTCCCCTTGAATTGTTTTTTTTTAATCGGTTTTAATTGATTTTTTTTTTAAATCTTCTCCTCTGAAACCACTGAAAGTACTGCTTTGAAACTTTGTACACATCATTCGTCAAATGTTCTCATTTGCACCAACCATGGCTGCAGATTAACCAACATGGCCGCCATGGCTAAAAATAGAATGGAGGGGTGGGGTAAAATACAGTTTTTGGCTTATATTTAAAAAAGTGTAACATAAACAGGAAAACCCAAGAGACATGCCTTCATCTGCATCAAAAGCTCTACGAAACACTCTATTGGGTTGAAGTTTTATGAGGACTCCTTATAGGAGTAATTGCCCTTTAATTGTCAAAATTGATTACTTTTGACATTTTTGCCTCAAAATCTTGAAAATTATTAGAACTAGAGAAAAAGTTAGCATTGCTTAATTGTTCTGCTCTATGAGGGCTACAAAAAAGACTTAGGGTCAAGATTGTCTGATGAACCGTTTAGGAATTATTCTCTTTGAACAGTTTTTTAATCAATTTTACTTGATTTTAAAAAATCTACTCCTCTTTAACCCATTAAAGGACTGCTTTGAAACATTGCACACATCATCTTTAGGTTGTGCAAATCATGACACTTGACTACCTACATAGCTACGTTGGCTTAAAATAGAAAGTCAAGAGAGTTTTCGACTGATAGTTAAAAAAGTATAACAGGTACAGCAAATTTGAAGTGAACCTCCCTTCTCCCTCTAAGCATCAAAAGCTCCTCCTTATAGGAGTTATTTCCCTTAAAAGGTAAAAATTAATGACTTTTGCAGAAGTGTTGGGCAATTCCTTATAGCAGAGAAAAGCTGGATAAAAAAAGGGTTGTTTGGTTTCAGGTTCAGGTGAGCGATACAGGCTCCTGGGAACCTCTAGTTTTCTGAATAATTTTTCCATGAATTTTTAGAGTACAAGATTTATTTTTGTCAGATTTACACGAGTTTATCTATTTCTATAGTCGTTTCATTAGCGCGACATTTTTTTAAACGATGTTATTATAAACAAAGTTGCTTAACATATTATAAATATTCGATAAGGAAAATATTAATGCGCAAAACGTATGTGTGCGAATTTAAATACAATTTGAGCAATAAATGGTTATTTATTGTGGACATAGACATACAAATCTAGATATTAAACCCTCTTTTAAGGTGCACGACGTAATATTTAACGTAACGTCAAAAAAGCTCAAATGACACTACGTTTAGAGCCCCCAATAACGTGCGCTACGTCTTATTGAAATTGTTACAATTTTCAATGTAAAAGAATTAACAAAGCTTCATTTGTTTTAAAATCTACCGGTATTATGTACTACATGCAATAAAACACTACCAGTGCAAACTGCGCTTTGATTAATATTTGTTTTACATACATGGATCAAACTCATGGATGCAAAGCTAAAACTAGGTATTCTAAGTGGTGTCAGAGGGTAAGATTGTTTATAAAGTTAACAACAGACAGATAACAGATGACAGACACCTAGTCAATAAGTGATCACAAGATAGAAAATGGACAGACATACGCTTTAGGAAAAACCTTACTGCATATACTAGCATAGTAAAACTTCTGATTATTTGGATGCAATTAATCTCTTTACTGGAGTTTTATGAAAATAATTTTAGTCTTTTTCAATTACATCAATGAATTGGCACTTATTAAATGATTTTCAGGTACGAATTAAAGAACATATTTGTAAAAGTACTGCCTACCTCTTTTTTTAGTTTTTCCTTTCTCCCTCCCCCTTTCTCCTTTCTCCCTCCCCTCACCTCCTTTCTCCCTCACCTCAGCTCCTTTCTCCCTCCCCTCTACTCCTTTCTCCCTCCCCCTCTCTCCCTGTCTCCCACTACCCTGTCCACCCTCTCATAGTGTCCACAGGTCTAGTTATTGTATGGGGAGCCTTGCTAACCGCCGAAAGCGTAAGCTGAGAGATCGAGGTACGAGGGGCGTAAGCAACAAAACCTGGAACTAACAAGGAAGCATCAGGGGCTACAGTTTTATCTTAAAAATCATCCGAGGTGGTCAATGACCGCCATAGGGACAATTCTATGGCACGCCGTTCTCGTCAAAAGTATGATTCAAATTATCATCACAAATTACACAATCAAAATTTTAAATTACGCACTCAAAATTAAAATATGCACTCAAAATTTTACGAAAACACACTCAAAAGGTAGATTGAAATTACACATTCAAAATTTTAATTCATGCACTCAAAACTGAAAATTACGCACTCAAATTTGAGTGTGTAATTTAAAATTTTGAGTGTGTAATTTGTTATGATATTTTGAATCATACTTTTGACGAGAACGGCTTGCCATACAATTCTTTACCGTCCTCCTTGTCATCGATGTTTTGTGACATAGACATGTTCAAGAACGGTTTATTTTTGTAAATATTACCTGAACTCTATTAAAAAATAATGTTATTATTACAATATTACAATAAATTATGAAAAACTCTTCCAAATATTACAGTCTTTGGCTGCAACAGAATCACGTGCGTGCTGCTTGGTAAACCGGGAAAAATGGAACAACACAATTTTGCAAATCGTTGTCCACGAATGTAGTTGCCATAAAATAGTGTATTGCTTTGTAATTTTTTCTTCTTTGGCCTTTTTTTGTTTTAGTTCTATTATTTAAAAAGAAGGATCTTTGAAAAAAAATTTGAAAGTTTAAACATTTAAATTTAAACATTTTATGAAATATAATGAATTGGGAGTATTTTGGTCTTGCGGAATAAGTTATTAATTATTTTTTCCGTGGCACATACAGGCTTCCATAACTTGTTGATACTTCAAAAGGCTAAATTCTTCTTCACAACATAGTTTTTCAGTGGCAGTCAAAGTTACATCTTCACTGATCCATCTTATTTCCACACTTAATTGTTTTTTTCAAATATGTTCTCGTCCTGAACATAGCTGAGGTATGGCCAATCAGACTTAAAATCGAAAGGTTGACCATACTACAAACGAAGTTACATTCCAAGGGCGACAACTTTAACAACTTTTTGCTACAAAGTAGAGAATAATCGAGGAACAAGGCACTTAAGGTCTTTCTTGGCCGAAAAAAATCAATATTTCGTCTGTTTATGCACTCGAAAGAGGTTATGTATTTTTTACAGAAAATTTCCGAGCATCTCATTATAAACCATTATTAAAAGTGGGTGTTTATGAATCATAATTTCTTATGAAGACATAAATGGGACGGTAAGAATACTATATATGATACATAAAGGATACCACATGTAACAGGATGGTAATAACAAAAACTGCTTGAAAATATGTTAAACCTACCAAAGGTGATGCACTGTTGGTGAAGTGAATGTTTAAAAAAAGCTCAAATCAGCAATTGTTTGTGGGATAACTGGCAATAAGTTGAATACTGAAACAAGTATATGCGAAGCTTTGAATTTTTTATTTTAAACGATTAGGATCGACTGTGACTTTAGAATTAAGGCGTCTGGATCCATTTTGCCAGCATTTTCCCAATACATTTGATAAAACTTAACATAAGCAATGATCCAACACAAGTCTTTGTCCGTATACTCCAAACAACTTTACATAAATAATGATCCAAAACAAGTCTTTGTCCGTTTTACTCCAGACAACTTTACATGAACAATGATCCAACACAAGACTGTCCGTTTTACTCCAGACAACTTTACATGAAAAATGATCCAACACAAGACTGTCCGTTTTACTCCAGACAACTTTACATGAACAATGACCCAACACATGATTTTGTCCGTTTTACTCCAGACAACTTTACATGAACAATGATCCAACACAAGCCTTTGTCCGTTTTACTCCAGAAAACTTTACATAAACAATGATCCAACACATGTCTTTGTCCGTTTTACTCCCGACAACTTCTCCAGACAAATTTACACGAATAATTATCTAACACAAGACTTTGTCCGTTTTACTCAGACAACTTTACATAACCAATGATCCAACACAAGTCTTTGTTCGTTTTACTCCAGACAACTTTACATAAACAATGATCCAACACAAGTCTTTGTTCGTTTTACTCAGACAACTTTACATAACCAATGATCCAACACAAGTCTTTGTTCGTTTTACTCCAGACAACTTTACATGAACAATGATCCAACACAAGACTTTGTTCGTTTTACTCCAGACAACTTTACATAAACAATGATCCAACACAAGTCTTTGTCCGTTTTACTCCAGACAACTTTACATAAATAAATATATGATAAAAAAAACCATGGACATTTAAGAGTCGTAATTTATTACAGCTGTGATTACTATCTAGATTTTGTTTTCATTCATCGAAAACATGTACATAATACACATCGAATGACAAGTGTCAAGATAGTAAAAGTGAAACTGCCTTTTCGCCAGAGTACTTACTACCTTTTCATGATACAAATTAGAGTGATATGTCTTTCATTAATATTAATACAATTGCTAAAATATTTTTAATGTAGACTGTTTGCATTCTTCATTAATTTATCGTAAATGCAGTTTGATAGTAATGGTCTTTGCATTTAGTTTTGTAGTTGTATATAAAAAGCATTGCGTTGCTTGTTAAAAGCATCGCGTTATTTGTTAAAAGCATCGCGATAGGAGTTACTTGTTAAAAGCTTTGTGATAAGTGTTAAAGGCATCGATACTTTCAAAAAAGTTAGCCGATGCTTTTTTTTTATCCATGATGTTTTTTTCATTTGGCTTACTTTTCAAATGCATCGCGATGCTTTTAACGAACAACGCGACGCTTTTAACTAGTAAAGCCATGCTTTATACAAGTATTGCTAAGCCTTTAACAAGTATCGCGATAGCAAAAAGCAAGCCGATAGAAGCATCACAATTGTGACAGGATCGACCAGGAAGTTGAAAAAAGCAAGCCGATGCTTTTTAAAAGTAATCCGATTTTTTAACACTATGCATGATCATGCATAAAGTATTTTCCATCGGACTTTTAATAAGTATCGCGATCCTGTTAACAATTAAGTATCGTGATACTTGTCAAAAGTAAGCCGATATAAATATCCCTATTGGTGACATGAACGGCCACTGATAATCGTGTAGATCGCCAAGTACGGATAATTTTACTCTTAACAAGAGTGTGACTTGGGATTTTTATGTACAGAATGCGTGCCATTCCCCAACATTTGGTTTCTCATCCTTATGACGTTACAGTTATTTACATTAGTCACGAAATGTACACACTACTTTATTGGCGACTACATCATGATATTAAGTTATATTATCATTGCGTAACAATTACTGTTAATTGTAGTTCAGGAGTCGATTTTTACAAAAAATCGTAAGTGTACAATTTGTCGTAGGTGTTGGAAGATCAAAGGAAAATCCATTGTTACCTCAGGACTTACGATAGATTTAACAGTTACGAATTTTTGTAAAAAGCACTGCAGAATACTAAACGTTACGACATAACGGAATGTCTTTTTAGCATAGATTTACTTTAATTTGCTAGCAAAATAAATTATAAATATGACATATACTAAATGTCACACCCTTTTTGAAATATATTTTTGCTTGCATGTGTTTTATTTTACATATTTACCTTTTATCACGAAAATCCAGAAAAAAAAACTAGATACGATAACCGTCTATGTTTTATACTGTGCCTCTGTTGTTAAGATGTTACAAATCGTCCTTGGCTTTTGCTACGGGAATTTAACATAATAAGTCGGCTATTTTTGTGTCTTAAGGGCCCTTGCGTCGTTTACTAAAGTTCGTCTGCTTTCATGACGTTCAATGGTATTCAGACAAACCGCAAGACTTTTCCCGCCTTAACTGCAGACGACATACAATAAAGATTTCGAATAGACAACAAACGATTGTTCCTAAGATATAAATTCGTTCTAATTTAGGTCAAATTTTACTATGGAAATCGTCCAATGAAAATGAATAAACCGCCATATTTCAAAACGCTGAATACATCGAGAAAATAATTGTTGATTCTAATATGACGTCCTGCTTTAGCTATGTAAACAAAGCCGTGTCAAAATTCCAATAAGTTTAGTTCGCACATGCGTAAACTGCGTGTTTTGTGTAAATGTCAAAACTGATTTAAAAATGCCGTTTGTTATGTGTTATCCATAATTATCGTTATTGTTAATAATTTAGTTATTTTCGGTCTGAATTCTGAGATTTATATGATTAAAACTACTCCCGATAAATTTTTTTTTAGCAATTCTACATTCGAATTAATATGACGTCACAATGAGAATTCAAACGTCATATTACGCTGAACTAAAAAATTTCAAACTGGAACGACACAATTTCGTTAAGATTTCTAAATATTTTTGTTTAAAAGGTACGTACATTCAATAAAATGACGAGAAAAAAAGTTTGTCAATTTTATTTGCTTAAACATACTGTTTTTGGCAATATCGTATTAGTTTTAAAAAAAAAATATTACCACTGAAAGCGTCCTCTTAGAACCGCTTCGAAATTTTAAAACATTTGTTAGAATATTAGAATCGAAATAGATTATTGCGAGCGGGCTTTATGGGTATTAGAACATGGTCAGACTATATATTTGTCTTCATTTTATGACTCGCTATCGCTCGGTATAAAATATTGACAAATATAAGGTCTGACCATGTTCTAATTCTCATAAAGCCCGCTCGCAATAATCTATTTCTTAATTTCAAAAAGTACCCTTTTTGATCTACAAAAGAGCATAAGCTGAACAATACGCGGTAAGCAGTTTTCATTTGTCACGCAAAAACCCCTCCCGTAAATACGTTCACTTGTAGTATAGTTAATTGCATACACAATACAGCAATCGAAATCTTTTTTATCATTATAATATATATCGTAACAGGGCTAGTATTTTTCGATTGGACAAGTTTTACCGTCGAGTTAATGGGTTGTGACAAAAAAATCGAATAAAAGCGACCAAACAACATGAGCCGAAAGTCAGAAAACGAATATAGGGATAACATCAACACAAGTACAATAAACACTCTTTTGAGAAGGTAACTAGTAAACAGCAGTGTGCGGTTTAGCTGCGGAACCGTAGCTCTTCAGGTCTTTTGACATTTTTTTATTTAGCGGACCATAGAGCTACGGACTTTCCGTATGTAAAAACTATGTAATCGTGCATTAATAAAAAGTTACATTATAAGGAAAAAATTATCAAGGAAGGAAATAAATACGTTTGATTAACCTCACTTGTCATCCAATCGTCACAAATTGTTCGACAAAAATCTTGTCGCAAGAGTCGCAAGTTTTTACATAGGGAAAAGCCGTAGCTCTATGGCCCTCTAAATAAAATAAATGTTAAAGGACCTAAAGAGCTACGGTTCCGCAGCTAAATCTGGTTAAGAAAATCGGAATAACGTACACGATCTATCTTAACGTATTAAATAATTATACGCAATGAAAACACCGTACGCCTGAGGTGTTGTGATCAATGAACGGGAGTTGACAATTGGAAATTTGAAGTCATCACATTTGTCATAGTCTAGCTTGTATTTTTTCTCATTCTACTTCCAAAAGAAAGTATAAGTAAGAGGCCGACCTAAGTGTATTGGTGGTATCTTTAATTTCACGCTCGCTATGGAGACCAAATGTAAATAGTCACCAAACTTTGGCATAGTCAAGTGACTAGAAATCATCTATATTGCGGCATGTAAAATTTACAAGCCATTGGCTTTTCTCTCTTCTTAATTTGCCCTTCAAGGTTGTCGTGTATATGAGCACAGTTAGTACCTGCTTAAAAGTCAATAACGTGTCCTATAACAAAACATGTCCAGTAAACGTCTGATAATAGATGCCCCGTGCGGGATCCGGGTGGCCAAAAGAATAGACCGCAGTCGTAAAAGGCGACTAAATAGCGCCCAGTACTCTGACCGGCGTGTCAGGTCGGTTTGCCTAAAGACCAACTGGGATGTGTGCCCCAGGTGGTTGAATGGGGTACCCCTGGCAAGCTGGGGTTGTCAGGCCATAATACGGAAAACCTGACCGTAAACCATATTAGTGGACCGTGTTGGCAAAATGCCACGTTCCTCGCACGTTAAAGAATGCTGCTGTAGTATTCGCTATGAGTAGGGTTTCGATCCCGCTACAGGAGGCTGAATTGCCCGACCCTATCCATCCTCCAATTTGCCAGTGGCAATCTAAAATCTGTTACCCCTAATTTTCCTTGTGTCCCATCCCATTTTCATTCATCATCATTTCATGTTCATTTTATCATCCATTTCATGTTCATCGCCTGAATATAGCTGAAATAATGCTGCTCGGGCGTTAAAAACCATTAATCAGTCAATCAATGTGATAATTGATAACATTTCTGTTATTCGGTGTATATTATTGTGAATTAGAATCGTTGATGACAACGTAAGTTTATAATGACTAAAATATATATCGCCAGTTAGATATTTAGAGCTAAGAGCTAATAAAATATTTTACAAAACGGGAAAACCGGGGATGAGCATGTCGTACGAAATCCATTGGAAACTATTGTAGAAAAATTGCAAAAAAAAAAGAATTTCCTTTGTGATATTTAAAAAACCTCGAAACTTAGGTTCATTTCACTACAAACATATTTCATAATTGTCACTGCGATTCCAAAATAAGCAAACCTATTTGCAATATCCAAATAATATGATTAAAGTTTGAGAAACAAATGCGTTTATAAAATTATGTTGTTTATGTAGTCTAATTGTTCCCTTGAGCATTATATATAATTTTTGTGTTGTCGACATGTCTGTACCACTTACAACACGTACAACAGTTAAAATTGTCAAGAGGATATATAAATTCATTTTTGCGCTATCGGAAATCGTCATGCATTCTGAAAAGCTTCCTTTAGCATGATGTTCACAAGAAAGTTACGTAATTAAATTGAAGACATCTAGATAATTGAATTTGTACATATAATAGCGAGCACAGCTCGCAGCGGGCAGCGAAGCTGCCCGCGAAGAGCGGTGAGCTCTACGGCAATTACGTGTCATGTGATCAAAACAAAATCACGTGATAGAAAAATCTGCTTAATGCTGATATTGATTTTTTTCGTCCGGAAGTTGATATCGTCAAAAAACTTAGTCTCGATCATCCAGACGCTTAATTACATTTGTGCGTCTGGATTCAGCTCTATATTAAACTCGTTATCATTACGCCCAAAACTGGGCGTAATTTTTGATTGGATGATATTTTTATTGTCTTAAAAATTACTTCCGTTCATATCAAGAAGTTTACAACAAATTGTACCAAAGTTTAAATTTGAATATTTTTATAAAATATTACTTTATCAATTAATTAAACAAATATTATTGTTATGCATAATCAAGAGTGAATCTTACTGTGACGTCATATTATAAGTATAGATATGTTTGCATGGTTTTCCTGGTTTAAAAATAAGGCCCTAAAAATAGAATCATTGTTTGTCTCCACCTATTGGTAGCGAAATTAAAATAAGGTGATCCCAGACGCTATTATATATGCGTCTGGGTGATCGAGACTACAAAAAACTGGAACAAAGTGAATGAAGAAACACTAAATTTAATTTTAAAGAAAGACTTAAAAATAAGTTTGACAACGATAAAAAGTTAATGTTATATTTAAAAATGACAACAAAAATTTCATACTATTTTTTGCAATCTCTAAATCGATCATTAAACACTGACAATCAAATTACATTTCATGTAACGTCAGCATTACAGAAAGACGTCACGTGACCACTGGAATTTAGAGGCACATTTAGGGCGTTCGGAAGTAACGTCAGTTATGAAATGCACATTATATGTTGATAATAAAAGACTATATTGTCTGTGCTCGCATTTTGGCAATGCCTACTCCATATTAATCATGTTCTGACAGTAACAAAACATATTCGTAGGGTGATAGCTTAGTAAACGTGCATGCATCACACATTACATGATGATTACATTGCAGATTCCTAAACTAAAAAGTTTGGGTTAAGAAAATACCATACATACAGTACTTTTAAGGTAACATAGGTTAGATTAAAAGAGTAATTATTGCCCTCTTTATAGAAACCTTTTACCTGGTTAGATTAAAATAAGGTTCGATTGATTGATTGCCTGCTTAACGTGCAGCAAGGACCCAGCAAGTATAGGAACGAGAACAACAATAAAGGAATACTGATGGACCAACGGAAAAAAAAGGTTGTTATTAGATCCTAGGTGTATTTCTAAACTTAAAGAGAAATATTGAAGTGTGTTTTTGCATGAATCTTTTTGAAATTCTTTATTTTGAACATATACATAAAGGAAAGTCAACAGGGCGCAGTAAATATAAAAAACGTTATCGTGAGTGCCTAAAACGCATCTGATTATACAACTGTGTGCTGAACTTGTTTAATCCGATGCGTTTGGCGACACGGGTGATTATATTATGAGCCTAATTTATTATCCTATTTAAGATATAGATCAAAACTGTTTGCGGAAAATAACCTGACAGTGAAAACATGTGATTTACTTGGTTTCTGTAACAGGGAAAATTCTATATATTTTATCACTATTTATACAATCAATACAGTTAATTAACAAGTTATTGTATTACACTTTAATAATATTCGGTTAACTCGAAACCTGATTGTAACACAAGTCGGGTTAGGGATTGTAATAGAAAATAAACAATTAAATGGATGTTTTATATTCACAAATCATTGTAATTTTAAATGCAGTAATTGCTCTTATTTAGCAAAAAGCTTTAATAACCTTTGAAGTTTAAAACTAACAGCGATTTTTAATATCAAACTGGAATTTTCTAGTAAATACTGGATATACAATGATAGTATTATTGTTTATGTGCTTTTAGCTGCCTGTAAATCAGTCTAAATTTATTGGCAAAAACAAAGTAGAACAACTGAACTAGGCCTAGAGAATTCACAATAATGTTATTTCCATAACAATATCCGCGTTAGCGCTAAATGGGTTTTTTATTTCATTTTTGATTTATTTTGTTTATTAATGTTAAGAACTTTATAAACGAGATCAATTTTAGTTTAGTACAATCTTACAGATTCAATGTTTAACTTGACTTTGGTGCTTTTAGTTCATTGTGCTTTCTTCGGTATTAAGTACAAGTAGAAACTGAATCTTCTTGGAGTTTTCTTTTTCTTATTTGTTTAATGTCAAATTGATCACAAGTCTAAACAAGTTTATTTATCATACATATCGCTTTAAACTCTATACAATAACGTTACAACACTGAACACCAAATTCTACTCGGCTCTTCTTTCGTTTCTTTTCTGTAAGTAAAATTATTTTCATACATTTTTGTAATTTCTTAGTAGCGTTAAACAACTAAAACGTTGTCGGATTGTATAAACAAATTTATTAACTAATCATTGATTAAGTTTTTTTCTAAATATGCCACTTAGTTTTATATTAATTTGTAAATTTCCGTACTCTGAAAATATTCCGAATGCACTACAATGTATTAAGTCATCATTTGAAAGAATTCCCATCTGCGCTAACCTTCCAGATTGAATCTTGATCAATTAATCAATTGTGATCCTCTAAATATAGTTTTTAGTTTAAATTCCTTAAAAAAAAATACAAGTGTCGTCTGAAAGCTCTATTACTTGTTGTTTAAAGTCTCGTGACTTGTCAAATTAAAAAATCTATGGAATGCAATAACTGCTATAATCTTAACATATTTTATAACATGAATCTTGGAACGATATAAATGATATTGAAAACTTATGCAATACACTTTTAAAATGCATGTATTCTTATATACCTCAGGATCAACTTAAACGAGCGAAGTACAATGCGCATTAACCAAAAAGCCAACAAATTCTTACCTTGATGTTACTTACAACAGAACGAGTGTTGCTAAATTTGACGGAAATACAGCATTCCATAGCAAACACTTAGAGATCGAATTTTAGGACATATTTCCACTGACACAGAAAAGACTTAAGTGCTGTTGGATATGCCTATACTAGAGCAGAGCAGGAACTTCGAAAGGGGTTTTGAGGAAACAAAGAGTACTACACTAAATGCCAAGCCCCCTTGGGAAAATAAGTTTGCGTGCATTTTTTTCATTATTCTATATTTTACCTTTTATTACGAAAATTCAGTAGAAAAAATGTAGATACGATAATATGTCCATGTTTTATAATATGCCTCTGGTATCAGGTTGTTACAAATCGTCCTTGACTTTTGCTACGGGAATTTTACATAATAAGTCAGCCATTTTTGTTTCTAAAGGGACATTACGATGTTTACATATGTTTGTCTGCTTTCGTAACGTTCAATGGTATTCGGACAAACTGCGAGACTTTTTCCGCCTTAACTGCAGACGACATCACCCGAAGGATTTCGAGTAGACAACACTCGATTGTTCCTAAAGTACACTTCCGTTCCAGTTAAGGTCAAATCTTAGTATGGAAAATCGCCATTTCAAAATTTAAAAACTGCCATATTTCAAAACGCTGAATATCTCGAGGAAATAATTATTGATTTTAAAAAGTAGTATTCTTGAACTACAAAAGGAGCATAAGCTGAACCATACGCGGTAAGCCGTTTTTATTTTTCACGCAAAAACCCCTCTCCACAATACGTCAACACTTAGTATAGTTAAACTGGGTGGACGTAAGTCTGAAAATTTAGAAACTTACTTTGAAACGCATTTCATTAAATATGTCACTGAAATAAAAAAAACCAGTATATACAGCTTTATAAGATCGTTAGAACACTTACATTCCACTTGGGTTATCAAGAAAGAGAATCCAAAAACGATGCTCAGAATGTAGCTACAGATGTTGGAACACAAACCACAAACATAAAAACTCAAGTGAACACAAATCATCCGTTGTTACAGCTAATATTTCAGACATGGCAATAGTTAAAACTTCTGCTGATCATGAAAAATTTTATCGGCAAAAATACCAGCCAAAAAGAAAAGACGCTCGATCTCTGAAGTAGCTACAGGAAAATCTATTACAGAACCCGAAACCAGACAGGAAATTATAGTTTACATAGAGCAATTTAA
The DNA here is from genome assembly GCA_944474755.1 of Limnoperna fortunei. Taxonomy (NCBI): domain Eukaryota; kingdom Metazoa; phylum Mollusca; class Bivalvia; order Mytilida; family Modiolidae; genus Limnoperna; species Limnoperna fortunei. Next base: position 36,012,539 of record OX104111.1, on the reverse strand, counting down.
GTCCTTTAAATCCACGTCTCTCTGCTAAAAGATCTTCAACACAGCATAAGCCAACAATTACTTCAGCTTTTAACTTCAGTAATAAACCTAAGCAAGAGAACTTAACCGACTAATAACAACCAGACGACGACAGTGATTAACAAGGGAGTGATGGCACTTTATTGTTGCAGTCGTAATGACTGTTTTACAGATGCATTTCCAGTTTTTTATGTCATTAAATTATGTAAATTTAAACTTAACTTGCTAATCATTCTTTGTGAAAATTAATGGTAAGGTTTATACTTTTCTGGTAGGTAGGTGGTTAGATATATCCTACCCCGTGCTTAATATTGTCATGTTCTTTTATCTAGGACATTTTCCTAAACACTTGGTGTTTTAACATCATGGGAAAGGCATACACTTGATCCGTTTCATAAATTTATGTTTAGTGTGGGATTTGCTCCCAGCACAACAAAGAACAAATTTGGTTTTCTTTCGTATTTTTTTTAGGCCGTCAGATTTTGTTTTAGACGTTGCCGCCCATCTGAAGTACTAAAACAGAGAATTGTAAATTACAATATAGTAATTTGAAAAAGCCAGAAGACTTCATACATTTTTCCAGGTATGTTCAATAAGTAAAGGCAACTTAAAGTTCTAACGATTGCAATACCGAAAACCTGCTTTCTGGGTCAATAGATATGTTTTAAGTAAGTCGAGAACTCATTTTCTGATTCACTATTAGTCAATACAATCAAGTGGTTTTAGTATTGGTATTTCCGGTAAGAGCAGTTTGCATTGACCGCCATGTCGTGTGAACAAACAAATGGTCGATATGATTGGCATCGGTCGAGTCATATATGATTATGAATCTTTGCGTATCAGACAATGTCATATAACCTCACAAAGTCACACAAGTTCCATTTTGCGCTCTTGACTGCAACGGATCCCTCCATCATGAATATAATTTTTTTAAATCTGGCAAACCAAATAAAAAATGCTTTCGACAGATATTTGAAATATCGATTGCTTGCCATGGAGCATTTTGTCATATACCATCTAATACGCTGTTTTGAGGGTAGTTAGATGTATCCTATCTCGAGATTTTATGTAGGCACTTTCCTCAACGCACCGTCTTTTAACATCGTCTCGATTTGCAACAAGTGCACTAAATTTTAAAGAAATCACGTGATTGGCATTACAATTTTACAATTTTAACCTAATTTAACGGGAGCGATTATATCTTGAAAACGACGTATACCGGAATCTAACCAGTATTCCAAACCAACTCGAAATATCGCAATTGACAATATTTTATCTTTGTACATACATGTACTCAAAAACGAAATTTCTGTTTTGGTTTGTCATGTCAAGAACATCAAAGAATCTTCTGAGTGCAGCCAACTAGAAAATAGTATTCTGAATTATGATCCTATCAAACAAGTTTTTTTTTATTTTATGTCTTCAATGTAAGTTTCGCTTGTTATTATATATTTAAATATTACCAGTGTTTTATACGAAGACACGTAGTTTTGGATAATTTGTGTAGTTATTGCGATGATATCGAATTATTTCCCTTCAAAATATTCCTGAGATGCAGGGGTTAAAAATAAACTCGAGTGCATATCAAAACATGGCAGGATGATAAAATACTCACAATTTTCTCTTTTGTTTCTGTTTTTGCTTATAGCTGATATTGCTTAAAAGTTTGCTATTTTGAAGGGTATGGCATTACTGTAAAACTTTAAGGTAAAATTCCGCATAAAGTTCGTGGACACCAATACTTTTTTCCACATTTTATGTAATTTAGCATTATATGTGTAATGCCCCATATATGAAATTTTAGGTGAAAGAAAGATTTTTTAAACAAAACATTTTGATGTCTCGTCCGTTCGGTTACCTTTGCACAAGCCATCCAAAAGGATAATTACCTCTGCAGTCACATGGAAAGACCGCCATTTTCATTTTCGTTTTTAACTGGACTAAAAACATGTACACAGCTTATACAGTCCAACTCAAGAATACACAATACTAGACAGACGTGATGCTTCCCCTGACGAGCAATTACATTTCCCATCGTCAAGAAACAACTTTAAAAAAATGTTGGCAGACCTTTGAAAAATTTTTTAAAATCAGATCTCCACTGGGACATTGTAATTTGGACATGACAAATTTCTAAAAGATAACAGTTGTTGCAATTTTTTCTAAAGGCTTGCAGATATTGAGCTGATATATTATGTGAGTCAACCATGAAAAGTTACAGATCAAATTCGAATATCGTTCCAGTCCAATGATTTTTTTCGAAATTATATCAGTTGGACCAGGAACCTATACATTGACTACTTGTCCCAGCTTGGACTAAGAAAATTTTTATTTATATTAAAGCATTAAAAATGGGGCAACATATCGCAGCACTTAATTGTGTCCGTTGGCATATATTGCGTAGGGGTCAGTTGCTATTTAAGTACTTGTATTATGTTGTGATTTCTATGTCCATTATAACGGAGAAATTAAGGATTTTTTTTATTAAATCGTAATGAAGAGCGCTTTCACTTTTTTGTAGTGAACCATTGTTTAAAAAAAATTCCTATATGATGACTTTAGTAGTAAGCATTTCATACTAAAATTATATTCATATACATGTAGAACGAATTCCTTTGTAAGTTAACATTTTTTATTTTGACATTCTTAAATTGTCCTTTACTATTTGTTTTCTAATTGAAGCTCTAATTACTTGTTGTAGAGATGGCATGTATTTAGGTAAACTGCAATGATATTAGGGAGGTCTGGAAATGGTTTGCAGATAGATTCCTTGACATCAGGATGTAGCACTGGTCATATGCAGAAGAAGCATTTTTCTATTAATTCTAATGCATTCTAAAATTCGAAAATGAAAACAAGAAATTTGAACAGTGCTTGCACAACTACAATTGTTAATACACTTTTTTAATGTGTGTAAATTAAGTTATTTTCCAACCCGACTTAAATGTGCCGATGTCTGAGAGTATTGTTCATTGTCCTGGTCATTATATGGGTGATGGAAAACATCCTTAGCAATAACTGTGTATTTGATTTTTGAAGCAATTGACAGTTTTTAATCTATGTATGCTTATATAGTTGTCGATTTTTTAAATATTCTTCTACCCTTCGGCCAATTTTAATGCGATGGTCTGAATTATCCTTATTCAGTCTGTTGAACGAGTTTGTTATTATTTTTAGCCACCAACCAACCAAACAGCCAACCGGGTGGCTATGGCTAAAAATGACAACCAACCGGGTGGCTATCGCTAAAAATGAAGCATATTGGACAATTTATAAAATGCAAGTTTGACAACCTTTATAGACAAAATCTCAAAGTTGCACAAAATAATTAGATCAACCTTCATCTTTTTATTCATGTAGACACATTATTAGATGTCTTCTTGCAGTTGTTGTTGACATTTATGACTGTGATTGTTTGGCTGTAAAGAATAGGGAGAAACTAATCTATAGAGCCACGAGTTTAGAGCACTTAAGTAGTGGAAAAGTTTTGATAAAACTCCATTGACATATACTTGCCGAGGAATCAAGATGGAAAGAGCAACAGATTTTGCAATGTTATTTGGACTCTTGGAATTTTGAACAAATTTTGACCGTCACGATTTCTAGAAACACATTTGAAACATAAAAGTTTAATTTAAACAAACATTGATGTAGTATTAATCTACGACAATGAAAACAGTCACACGAGATATTGTATTGTATATACGACTTTTGAGGATTAAATGAAACTTCACGAAATTTAAAGTTGATTATTTAAATCGTTTTCGAGGTTATGTATATCTTAGTCAATAGTATTTGTATGAGTGAACTGACTTATAATATTGTTTTAATGGAGTATTCAAACGTTAAAGGTTTGCTTCCTTGCAAATAACGTCTTAGCACAATAATATCAAGATAAATTTAATGGTCTTTTCTTCTATGGCTTGTGTCTGTATATAGAAGTTAAGTTTTTCCACCTTCCTTAATTTCATATTTAGGTCCATTTTCATTTACAATGTATTTAACACATAGTAACATGTAAACTGTTTTAGCGCATGGAATCGCTTCATTGCTCACTTTCATCCTTTTTGCCACATGGGAAGAAGAGAAGTGACAAGAAAAAGGCAAACAAATACAGTTTGATTGCAATCGTATACAAATAACGTCGTTGACAGGCTGTTATATAAATATGTTTACAGACGTTTTTAAATATGTTTGTATCTATCGATCGGTTAGTTCTATTCTTTTTATTATCTCGAGCTATTTTTTTAAATTGGCAGTAGTATACAAGTATGGTCTCGTAAGGTACGTGTTTTCGATGGCTGGTTTTTTAGTTTTGCGTGTCATGTACATTACCACTTCCGTGTTTATATATAGAACCAAAACCCAAACCTGGCGAGGTTGACAAACGTAGCACAATGTTAATTAAAAATACCTGCTAAAAAAATCAAGCCGACTTTTCTTTTATAACATGTCATTGTCCGCCATTTTTCATACGCCTTTTGGGAGCCTCGGTGGCCAAGTGGTTAAGGTAGTTCGTCTACTATTGATCACGTGGTCTGTCAGCACTGAGATTGCGGGTTCAAGCCTCGCTGCGTTCAGGGTGCGTTCGACTTTGATCTTAATTGACAAGAATTGCCAGTTTTCCTACCAAAGGTCGGGTTTTTTCTCCGGGTACTCCGGTACTTTGTGCAGTTCGCCTGGTTGACTGCATAAATTTTCAGACAATAACCGTTTATATTTTTATTTTTATTTTTTTTCTAACTTTTTTTCTATGAAATACAAAAAGTGGTTTGTCCCAAAAAAATAATTAATGCTCTGAAGTGTAAAATATACCGCCTTATTATAACTAAATAAAATGCAATGCAAATCAATGCAAATCTTTTTCTCTTGTTCAATCAATGATGTATTTAACATTATAAAGCCTCAAATTGTTGTCTACAACGTCATCAAGTTAGTCAGCGAAAACACCTTACGTTTATTTCCAACACACTATTAACACTTTGTTCAATCAACTGTGTAAGGTACTAAAAATGATGGATTGAACAAAAATTGAAGAAAAAATACCTTGGCCGAGCATAAACTGTTTGTGACCAACGAAGGTTTTCTTATAACATGTATAACTAGAACGGAATCACTAGAAGTAATGATGAAATAAGTGGCGTTGATTTATTATTTATATATGGTTGTGTGTAACATATTTGTCCTACCTCTCATTGCGTGACACATCGATTATTACTAACCCAATTGGTGTTACTGGTGAAGCAGGATATACTCACACTTCTGGAATACCATTTTTCAGAAGGGGTAGTGTTGTTTATTATTGTATGTCTCATGTGTGTTGCTTGTTGCCTTAGTTGGTTTGACTTTGCAATTGCTTTGTATTTTAAACATGGATTTTGTTTAGTTACTCCTCACTATCTTAGGATTTACCTTGTCAAAGATTTATTGAAATATTCTTGTGTTCGTCTTCGTGATAAATTTTAAAATATTAATTTGAATGAAATGTTTATCATGCTATGACTACGTATTGATTTCTCAAAGGATATTACGTCTGTCTGCTTGAGAACCTATCTCCGAAGATATTGTTAAACGCAATATGAACTTTAATTATTTTGTTTTTCAATATAACTTGACATGATATTTTTCGTAGTGTCCGGAATGTATTCCAAATGCATGGACATTGTTATTGTACGACTGTAGGAAATAAATTGTTCATAATCGAAACAACATCTCAATCATGGTGTTGTAACCTTACTCCTGTATTGCATTACTTTTTCGTGTTTCTTAAATGAAACTTTATAACAATTGTCTCCATACTTTTTGTATGACGTGAAAAAAGCAACCAAACGCAAACCTCATGATACAGTTAATCTGCCAAAGACAGGACAACCAGGCAAAAACGAAAAATGAAAACAGAAAGGACAAAAACCACTTGTTGGAACTGTCATATCTACTGACAACAAGGCAAGCTAAGTGCACTAATATAAATCGAAAGAGACGCTATAAAATACCTGATTCACAGATAGATGCTAACATTATTAACCAATGACTGCATAACACGTCAATATAAATATTATAACAAACCTTCAGCTACGCCGGTTTATAGAAAATTTGAACTTTACTATAGATATTGTTGCATAAAAATATGAAAAATATAAGGTTATCATAGACTACAATGAAATAATTCTTAACAAAATTGAATGTAGCTAGAACTTCAACAATAAACAAGGTCATATCAAGATAGTAGGTGCCCAAGAAATAAAACAGTTACAGTGTGACATTAAATAAGACCAAAAAAACGAATGGATGAGTCGCAGAAGTGTAGCAGAATTAGAGAAGTCCTCAAAACTTACATCAGGTCGGCAATAACATATGGTTGTGTAGCTGTTCATCATTTATTTGAAAAAACATTAATTGGCACGAGGAGAGGAAAATTGTTATTAAGGTCTTTGAAATCAAGAACCATACTAATTGACTTTACGTTAACATCATATTCGCCATGATACGACTCGTCCTTGGTCCCAGGGGGTAATAATTATCGATTAAAATCGTGACACTGTCGAACGATATCAACATTGTATATGGCTGATTATATGAACAACTGAAATTTTAAGGAAGTGATTACCACTAAAGGACCAACTTTGTACCATCGCCAAGAAAAGCGAAGGTACGATTATTCGTTCAGCGTAATAACATTAGTTAGTACGACGGCTTATTCGTGCCAAACAACAAAAAGAAAAAAAAATATTTATTTCGTTTGTACGGTTTATTAAATCGTTTGTACGGTTTATTAAATCGTTTGAACGATTTATTAATCCGTTTGTACGGTTTATTAATCGTTTGTCCGACGATTAATAAACCGTACAAACGATTTAATAAACCGTAAAAACGATTTCTGTTGTAATTCAAAGTTGAATTATTATGATGACTTGTCACGTTGTCTTTGGCGCTAAATGTTTTGTTCTCAACGAGGAAAATTTAGACAGCTTTCATTAATGGTAGAGATATATACTAGTGCTTAATGTTGTATTTCATTTTAAAAGCTTAAAGTATTAGTAATGAATAATTTACTTGGAAACTCTAGTTCTCTAAATAAACATCTAAGTCATTAAAAATACTATGGGCAATCAATAATTCACACGATAGTTTATACTGAAGCTAATTTTTTGCCTTCGTATTCATGCGATATACATAAAACATTAAAGTGTAAAAATGATTGAATCGTAATGGCCTTCTTTGATTGTCTTTGACTTGCAATTGTGTTTTATGTAATAGGTTTACAAGATGTTTTCTGCAATTTGTTGACACTACAGCATTTACTTACACCAGGTATGTGTTGTATCCTATTGTCGACTCAATATTGGAAAGTTTAGTTGGTTAAAATGCTTCAAAAGCAATATGAGACTAGTTTTGTTTTGCTCATTTATAGACGGTTTACTTTACTCGACCCACATATAATTTGCTCAGTGTACATTTGAAATCCCAGAGTGCTTGCCTCTCTTTGAGAGACTTCAACATACAATTCAGAAATCCTGACAGGGATTAGATGCTCTCTTCTGTGAATTTCAAAAAAGACTTGGAAAACAAAAACTAAGCACAATACTAGCATTATTTCCCAAAGCTTAAATCTACGATTAAAATTTTCAAAACAAATCAGAATTGACGTCATCAAAATGCAGGTAGTGTGATTAGGTGTAAGCATGCACTACCCGTCCAACGAAGTCATATAAATCCAATTAGATCATATCAGTGAATAACGGACTGTACGCCTCTATCTATATTCCCAGATATAAAACAATTCGCACTGACTTGGAATATCAAAAGAAATATACTTATTAAAATCATAGAGAAGGCTGCTTTGACATGTTTAGATTTGCAGATTTAATTCTTATTACGAATATGAGGTTTCTTGTTTCATTATTCAAATCTATAGTTGAAGAAGTTATTGTTTTTGTTGTTTTGTTGTTGTAACTGATGAATGATTGTTATTATAACGTAGATATAGAGATGCGAGCTAAAACTGGTTAGATCTCACCTTCACATTCTCTTTTGGATAGTATCTGCTTCAAGTCAAAGATTAATTACATGATTTTGTTCGTCTTTGAGTCATTCTTTAAAATATTATTGGATGTAATTTCCAATCGAGTATTGGGGTTGTATGAAATTGCCTAGATGATACGCATTAAGAGGTAAACATTTTACAATTTAATTAGAATGTGGCATTAAAGACTATGACCCTGATATAGAAAAGAGAAAAGTGTAGTTTGATATTTTAATATTAAAATTACTCAGAAAATGAGCATGTTATTAAGAAAGTATACACCACAGTATGTTTACTATGTCCCAATAGCTCCACCCCAGACCGGTCGTTTCAAGGCCTTCAGTAACCAAGAGATCAAAGTATCCTTCTTCTACAAGACCTAAATTTATAAGCTCACCCAGAGTCTATCACCTCGACGAATCCAGATCAACGTTTAATATTTTTACGTATAATATAGATTAAATCCGGTCTCGTTTAACTCGTGGATCAAACAAATTTCAGATGTCGAGCATTGCCTTTGTAAAATCTATTTTCTATTCTTAATATGACGAGGTCATGTGTTTTGACCTCTATGTGCATGGACTCGCGTTACATTTCGTCGTGCAGATATAAGTAATGTGAAATTAAACCAGTTACTAAGGCGAGTATCCAGAGAATAAAACCGCCGTCTACTGAATAGCTAATCGATATGCTATCCGCTACTGGTAAAAAAACATTTAAATAGTTTTATTTAAGGTTTTGGCACCTGAGTCCTTAACATTTAGTCTAGTCAACTCATATTGCCTTTTATGGACGTCAAAAATAGACGGTCTTTGTCCTAATTTGATCGCATAAATCGGGCCTTCACAAAGATGGTGTGCGTTATTGAAATAGAAAGCTTATTTTGACTGATTACGCTTAATATTCTGCAAAAACAGATTAAAATAAAACTGTACGTCTATAAAAAAACAATAAAAACAAATTATTCTGGATTTTCTTGAAATAAGGAAACTGTTGACACTATAACTAAAAATGTAAGGCAAAAATTAATTTAAACATCTTAGAAGCCAGTATACTAATGAAACTAAACAGATGATTCCGCAGAATGTAGTGCAGTTGTATAAAAGAAAATAGAAAATAATAGTTGAAAATATATGCAGGGTTTATTAAAACAAAAATCAATGGTTTGGTCGATTTTGCACTTAGTGGTTTATGTCACTTGTAGTTGAGGTAAGAAACGACGTGCTCTTAGAATCGCTAGTTTTCAATCGGAACCTCTTTTGAAATTAAACGTAATTTAAATATTTCATTTTTTTCAAACTAAATGCAAACTGAATTTGTATATATTAAATTATCTGCTGTGCATTTAATATTTGCTTAATTTAATTTCATAACCGAAGCAATATTATGACTTGATTTCTGTTAAACGAAATTAAATCATTCATATCATTGTTTCCTGTATTTCTCGCTGTATATAAGATTAAATCCCACGTATAATTGTAGTCTGTGTAATGTATCTTTAGCATTAGAATACTGGTAAAGTTGTCTGACCTCGATCTATGGAGTTCTGTATCTATCATAGCCTTGGATGCAGTGTTAAACCCAACACAACGGCGTGTTCATATTTCTATTGCTGATCCTTATTTAAAAAGCTGTCTGATGCAATAATATAATTTTTCAAATTTTAGTATTTGTTTCATTGTACTGGTCTTTTTGCAAGTGTTAATTTGTTATAACGCAATGATAGTCCACTTTTTAGAAGCAACATTATTGATTGAAATCCCACGCATATTATAAAACTAACCGGCGCTATTCGAGTCGGGAAAAATTATGACTTTTTCCTCCCGAACGTTACAGATGCATCATTGAATCTGTGAAACTTTGAAACATTAAATTTGGTTATTTTCATGTTATCTGCAACCAACAAGTTAAAATGTATTGGCATTTTGTATTCTTAAAGCGGTTCTCATGTAGCAGCTAATTGACGGATAGTTTTAGCATGACGTTGATGTTAAAATCTATAATCTAAAATTTGATATTTTTATTTACTTAAAATTTTCACTATAGTTGTCCTCTAGTGATGCATTAGTAAATTATGGTCTATGTAAACACACATATACACACTATATGCTAATTACTGCCTTACTGTAATACGGTGGCTTGGTATTACCATCCACTAAATATAGCCCACTCACAGCTTCCATAAAAAATGTGTACAAGTGCATACATGTTGCCAACAAAGTTATTGTACAAACTAAAAATTCCAGCATTCACCTAAGATTGTTATCAAGTCAGTTTTAATAACTTTTTTGTAGTACAATTTAACGTGGTATACCTCGTGTGATTTCATTTTGGTTTAGTTTTTGCAATAAAAATAAAGAAAACGTGATATTTCAATGATATGTCAGTCTTGTTCTGTCAGATTGTTTTTTCCCCGTGAAGAATACATGCACTTCGTAGCTTGTCATGTAGAACATACAAAAAATGTAGGTTGCAGGAACCTGGACTTTCGTAGCTGGTCATTTAGAACATAGGTTGCAGGAACCTGGACTTTCGTAGCTGGTCATTTAGAACATAGGTTGCAGGAACCTGGACTTTCGTAGCTGGTCATTTAGAACATAGGTTGCATGGTTTTAATTGGGTTTAGGTTAACAAGCTTTTTGTAGTTTGTTGCTTTTAGAACCACGAGCAGATTTTTAAAAAATACCACCATTTGGAAAAAATTAAGTCTCATTAAAAAAATTCTAGTATAAATTTAGATGAAATAGCTCCTGTCGAAATTCCAAATAATACTCCTTGGTTGAACCCCAAACTCGTTTTTATTTACAATTTGTGAATGCATAAAAAATCCGAAACAACCCTTAAATTATTCAGCAACACTTTGCAGTTATAAAATCTAACCATAGCACGATATATATACTGATGGATTGAAAAACAGTGATAAAGTTGCTTCAGCCACTGTCTTCGGAGATCGTGTATAAACTCGCCGTCTTCCATCTGCATCCTCTGTATACAGTGCAGGGACACAGGCTATTCTTCTTGCGTTGACGTGGTCCATATTCGTGAACGTTTTTATACTCTTACGTCTTATTTCAATTCGTTTATAACTGTCGCTGGCGACAAAATATTACAGAAATTAAAGGAAATTAATTTATATGTCAAAATATAATTCTGTCATATATATATTTATATATACGTGTTTTGTATGTACATATCCTCATACTATTATAGTTTTAATTTATTCAAATAGGACAGTAATTGTTATTTTTGTAAGAAATTATCAACTTTAAAACTATAAAATTGTTCACGTCCTGAACATAGCTGAAATATTGTTTGCTTGGACGTTAAACATCTACCAACCAATCAATCAAGCAGAAAACAAGTTTCATTAGCTTTGACCTGGAAACGTTAAAATAGACTTACAGACTCTTCGGATCCTGAGTATAATCAGGTAACAGAACAGCGCGACACGACAACTCGGTAATATAAAAATGCAGGACATGTAACAGAAGTCAAACATTACCTTCTGTTCTACCAATATCTATATTGATATGTAAACATGCATCGAAGAAACCGTTATTAGTCACAAGTGCTGACTGCTGAGAAAAACTTGATATTTGCTTGTTATGCTGTCGCATAAAGGCGAGTTGTGTAAGTGTCTCTATATGTGCAATCTTTAGACATAATGACTAGCTTGCTTGGTAGAGGAATTTTTCATACAATGACATTGATTCAACACAAAGAAAGGTGTTTCACAAAAAATTACTAAAGGTCAAAGGTCAAACCGAAATTCCACAACTCCAAAACTACGAGAATCTGAATTATTTTACCTTTATTTACAATTAAACATCAAATTTGGTCATTATTGAAAGGTCATTAAACAATAATAGGATATTACTGAAAATTAAGAGCAACTTCTCCCATAAAAATAGTGCACAACAATCTGCATAGCTAGACATTAGTGTTGGTCATTCTTGAACTTCTAACTAATTTGATTCAGTAATAAATGATGAATTTGTTGCACAATAAATTACTCAAAAATTATGAAAAGGCAATCACTCTACAAATATTACATCAATCTCAATATATTCCATTCATCAATGTTGAACATTCTTGAAAGATTGATGAAATTTGGTCTTGAGTAATAAGACAGAAGTTGGATGCACAAGAAACTGGTAACAGACGGACGGACACGCGGACGACGACTGTTGCGCGCGTGCGTGTGTTTGTGTGTATCCGATCAGAATACTCAAACTTTGAAATGAATAAAATAGACAATGACAATAACACCAAAATGAAGGCCAAATAGTTATCAGCTATCAACTACATGAAAAGGCTTCAGACTAAAATAATGTCTAAACTTCGTACATCGCACTGTCAGATTTTGAGAATAGCAAAATAGTTTTTTTTTAAATAAACAAAAGCAATTATTTCAAGTAGAAGTCCACAAACTTATCAGCAATGCAGCAATGGTATTGTCTGAACAGGCTAAACTCAAGTGTATGTATACAATCACGCGGAAGAACAGACAGAGAGTGTGACTGATGGACAAAATGGAACCAGACAAAAAAGATCCACTGTGCCCACTTATCTTTTACTTGTATTAGTGAAACACAGTCCTACTGGTCACGGAGTAGTTCTCGCCGGCAAGTAATTTTTGCTACCCGATCATTTCGACAATTTTTGAGAAAAATTGGCATTTTAAAAATTAAACTCGAGAACTATTCCGTGACCAGTAGGACTGTGTTTCACTGATACAAGTAAAAGATAAGTAATAATAATAATAATAATAATAATAATAATAATAATAATAATAATAATAATAATAATAATAATAATAATAATAATAATTAAAGCAAGCATACACTACAGCTTAGGCGGATTCGGTTTTTTCCACATCGGAACTGCTTTTGGATGGAAGATAATGAAATCTATTCAATAAAGCCTTTGCCATCAATTTTAATGGAAAAATAGTGAAACAATCAGCAAAATGGCGAGAATTGCATTTGTCATTTAAATAGCGAGAACTACATTGATACGGTTACACAGCTTGTTCTTCCAAAGATTTACAAGTACCTACACAATTTCAGCATTTTAAAAAGTTTACAATAACATTAATTGAATTCAGACAAACCGCGAGACTTTTCCCGCCTCCACCGCAAACGAATTTACTGTTTCAAAATGAAAAAGAACCCGAATTTCAAAATGGTGATTAATAGTATAAAATAATTGTTGATTTAAATTTGCACAATTTCAGATCAACTACAGGAGTATAAGATCTACCTAATGCGGTAAGCAGTTTTCATTTGTCACGCAATGACATCAACACAGACACGGCGACTGATGTAACGAAGCATTCAATTTTGTCGTTCTCTGTTCCGATTGTTAAATTGTATTGTTAATGTTAATAAATATGTTAGTTTATATTTAATTTATATTTCTTCTATTTTTCTACCAAGATTTAAACGAGAAAAGTAAAAATTTCGTAACAAGGGAGGGTCTCGGAAATTGGAACAGCCGAAATAAACCTTTACGTATGTAGACGCGAAATTTAAAATTTTTATCTTGTCATATCAGAATCGGAATACTTCATGGCTGCCCCAATTTTATAGGTTATTTAAATATGGGTAGGCATTAATTCATGAGTATTTTGCAACTTAAAATATCATGAATATAATGCCTGCCCATATTTAAATAATCCATAAAATTGGGACAGTCATGAATTATTTCTTAAATACAACGGTTAATAAATTATAGTAAATCGTGTCATCTTTTAACTATTCAAACATTAATTCATATTCGTCCGGTTCTTATAAATTTTATGAACATATTTGTTGTTTCTTGAAATCTCTATGTGAACTATTTAAAATTTGCTGTGCAGATTTAATTTAAAATAGCAAATAACAAAAAATATTAATAAATGCATTATCGTGTTATCTCAATTAAATGATTTTGATCATTATGATACGAGTCTCAAAGCTTTGGCAATTAGTACACCTAGTATGTAATAGCACAATTACACTGTCACAAGATGACAAGGTCATATATGAGAACTGTTTATCTTGCTGTTATATCGGTTAATTTAACAAATGTTTGTATCTAGTTCGTTACCAAGAGACTGAATTTTTATCTTCAATATCGCTTTTTGTTTTTATCAATAAATATCATTACAAAATTCCAAGAAATAGAACACATTAGGAAATTATTGATCCGTAATCCCCGGCGACTCCTCATAAACTTACTATAGTGCTTTGGACCTTATTTCATTCGTAAGTATTAATATTCGTAGCCGGACTTTACAGATGGAAAAATGTTTAATCCTATGATAAAAGAAACCAAAATTACTAATAATCAAACCAGTAAAATAATAATTAGATTAAATAAAGTTAGTTATGTAAGACAACAAGACAACGTATATGACCAACATATTATTGACCTGCTATTTTTAAAGATAAACACGGATAAATTGGAAAACAAAATACATAAGAGCACTCTTCGTTTTATATATGATCAATACAATATGTTATATGATAACATGTTACTGCCATCACTTTAGATCATGTGGATGCTAAATATAGCTAAAAGTATTGAAACATTGTACAAGGTATCACTGCCATGCTTACATCACCTTGTAGTTTTAAAAACTGTAGATATAATTTTCGATGTTCTAACTTTGAAGATATTCCTCATTTCCATACTACTACTTGTAATAATAACTTTAAATTAGGCATGATGGAATTATTCACCTGAACATTGTAGACAAATTAGAAATCACTATAAAAATATTTTGAAATCCTCTGATCAGACAATTAGCAATCATATTAGTGGGCAATAAAACTAACAAAATAAAAAAAATTCCCAGGCATTTCTTCTACCATACATACGCTTCTTTATGTTTAGTTGTGTAAACCTAATGTTTTAGGTGTCATTGTGCCGATTGCTTTTAAAACTGTGCTTATATAAGTTGGGGCCGAGTGGTCAAGGTAGTTCGTCTACTATTGATCACGTCTGTCAACACTAAGATTGCGGGCAGGGTGTACTCGAATCCAATCTTAATTGACAAGGATTGCCAGTTTTCCTACCGCAGGTCGGGGGTTTTCTCCGGGTACTCCGGCTTCCTCCCCCAATAAAAACTGGACGCCATGATATAACTGAAAAATTGCTGAAATTGGTGTTTAACGCCACTTTCATCAATTTTAAGCTATATCATGGCGACCAGTTTTTATTGGGAGAGGAAGCTGGAGTACCCGGAGAAAACCCCCGACCTGCGGTAGGAAAACTGGCAATCCTTGTCAATTAAGATTGGAGCCGAGTACACCCTGCCTGCAGTGAGAATTGAACCCGCAATCTCAGTGTTGACAGACCACGTGTTCAATAGTAGACGAACTACCTTGACCACTCGGCCACCGAGGCCCCCTACATAATATGTGTCTGCAATCGAACTTATATATATTGATATACTCTGAATCGATTTATGACAGTAGTTCTTTTTTAACTCACCCGACTCTTTGGATAAAGCGAGCGTGAGCAATTCTCATTTCTTGTTGTCGGTCGTTGTCGTAAACCTTTTACATTTCCAGCTGTCTTCTATAACGTTTGAAATTTTTGTCCTTATTCTGAATCCAAGATAGCTTCCACCACAAGACATAACTTAACAGGGATCCGATGCTACACAACTTACAAATTGCTTCTTAGAAACCGACTCGCAATTTAAAATTAAAGTATGCATAACAGAAGACATAATAGATCACTTGTTATTTTGGAGGTTTTTATTTGCTATTAGAAATTGAATATGGCGGCCAGGGCCATCATTTCTTTTGAAAACCCGCTTGACAGAAGGAACTGTTGAAATGTACCTCCGATAGTCGTCTACTAATTTGGGCACTCAGGGTCAATTCAAAATCCAAGACGGCCATAACCATGGAACATAGCTTTACATAAAACCATAAATGAAAATACGTACAAACAGCTTCATGTTACATATTTAAACAAAAAACCATGTAGTAATGAAGCAATTATAGTTCCCTTATAGTTTTGATATGTTGGTGTTGATTGAAAATTCATTAAGGCTGCTAATGCGTTATGATTGTCAAAAAGTTCAATATTCTTCTGATGTCAAACTGCTAGGCGGATAATATTGTGATACTTAAGTGTAGTAGTATATCTAAGATAGTCTTAAGCTGAGTTTGTGTTCGGGGTTTTTTGCATCAAGAGATAGATATGGAACAATATGAATGGGCAATACTTTTCATTATTACAGAAATGTTGTCAAAATTCTTATCTGAAGATCTTTCAATATAAACTGTTGCATCAGATTTTGCCAACTAATAAGTTTTTACATGCAATAAATCTTGTAAATTCAGAACTTTGTGTATTTTGTAGATCAAGTGATGAAACTATTGAGCATGTTTTTTATGATTGCAACCATATAAAAATGCTTTGGAATAGACTTTTCACTTACCTTGTAATTATATTTCCAAATATCACTCTGGACAAAAAAGGTATTATATTAGGTTATATTAGTGAAACATTATTGTGTAACTTCCTTTTAATTGTAGGAAAGAATTATATTTATAAATGTAAGATAAAAGAAACAATTCCAACCATAGATGGTGTAAAGAAAAATTTTATAAATTATTGGGATCTAGATTTGTATAATCAAAGGAAATACAACTCTAATAGAAGAGAACTATTTCGGGCCCCTGTACACAACTTTTTGATCATTGATATTTTAACAAACTCGTATACAAATAACCCATATACACGATCCCAGTGGACTTATATTATTCCATCACCGAATGAAAAAATACTTTAAGCATTTGGAGTTGAACGCCACTGATGAGTCTTAAGTAGACGAAACGCGCGTCTGGCGTAAAGAATTTGTCAACTTGGTAATTTTAATTACATCTTGTTGGAATATTTGAGCAAAGCAAAGTAACAGCACGGCACGTCCCCGGTTGGCGGACTTGGGAAGCAACTATTTTGGGTTAAGTTGGAAATGAGAAATTTCAAGATCAATATGTTACGACTTGTTTACGTCATTTATTTATATTGACATTCAATGACTAAGGCCATTCGTTGGTCAGTCTTTGTCTAAATTTTTGGCAAGAAACACCGTCATGTGTATCGTTGCATAATCTTCTAGACTTGTATATTATTATTTTTTGTTTATGCTGTATCGTCATGTTTGTCGATCCGATACTAAATAAGTGTACTGGTTCAGCAGCATTCTTTTAGACCCTTTATATAATATTTTGAACTGCCTGTATTGTGTATTTACACGATTCCAGTGGACTTATATTATTCCATCTCCCAATGAAAAAAATATTATTCCATCTCTCAATGAAGAATATCTTAAACATTTATAGTTAAACGCCACTGATGAGTCTTATGTAGACGAAACGCGCGTCTGGCGTAATGAATTTGTCACCTTGATAATTTTGATTACATCTTGTTGGAATATTTGAGCAAAGCCAAGTAACAGCACGGCACGTCCCCGGTTAGCGGACTCAGAAGCAACTATTAAAAAAGTTTTGGGTTCATTTAAAATGAGAAAGTTTAAGATGAATATGTTGTGATTGTTCACGTTATTTATTTATATTGACACTCAATGACTAAGGCCATTCGTTGGTCAGTCTGTGTCTAAATTTATGACAAGAAACACCGTCATATGTATCGTTGCATAATCTTCTAGACTTGTATATTATTATTTTTTGTTTATGCTGTATCGTCATGTTTGTCGATCCGATACTAAATAAGTGTACTGGTTCAGCAGCATTCTTTTAGACCCTTTATATATATATATATATATATATATATATATTTTCCTTGTACTAAGAGCAATATAAAAATGAGAAAGAGTGGATGGATACAAAATTAATTTTTTTATTCAGAAAAATAAGTTATAAGAAGTGTTTCCTTCTTTGTATATTATGTGTGTATATAGTATATTAAAATATATTATGAAAAATTTAAAAAAAGATAGTCTTAAGCTAAGTTTTCGGGGTTTTTTGGTGCCAATTGCAAATTCAAGATATTACATGAAGTGAAAGAGCTTTAATGAGTTATCGAAAACCCATATAAATTTAAAATGTAGTAAACATTAAGGTATCATTTTAATGCCTGGTAACGTGCAATTATTATAATACTTTAGTAATAATGTATCCTTCGCCGAATAATCGAAATTGTTTAAATATTGTTAATATTGTATCATGTTCCACAAAGATTTACATAAAATGCCATTAGTATGTTAGCAAAATTGTTTTGCAATACAATTTGATTAAATAATTCATTCAAAGCTTTTGTTTTCTCATAATAACACAATGAGGACATAGAATATTATGTCCCAGTCATGGTCAGTAGTGCGGTAAAGGACAGTATCTGATAACCCAGGAAAGCCGTTATAATCAAACAGCATTATAATAAGTGACATTAATTGGTACATCTTTTGGTTACATATTTAGCATTGTAACTGACACATCGGGCAGAAAAAAAAAGTTAATTGTTACTCTACGTAGAATTGTTTAGCAGTGAGCATCTGTTTTAACATCGGACAATTTAGCAATAAATATTCTATTTGATTTCAATTATCTAACAAATAACATTGATTCGTATTTCCTAATAGCTGTCGTCTGCTGTTTATTGTATTGTAATTGTTTTGTTTTGTAACTGAATTAGACACGTCTGCAAGAAATATGCGATTACAGCAGAGGCGGTTTCTTACACAAACAAGGTAGGGGGAAAACATTCGTCTCCAAACCTCACCAAACAAAATTCCACATCAAACTCATTTATAGCTATTCGGTAATGCCCGTTTAAAAAAATTACTTTTTTTGGAGGAAAGGGAACAAATCTACCGAAAATAAACTCGTTATAATTTCAGTTTGTATTTTTGTTTGCACATCAGAAATGCAATGAAACTATGTAGTTCTATGATATGCAGCCAGCACTATTGATAGTAGTATATGGGATATTCCATACGAACTATTTAGCAACCATGTTGCAAAGTAAAGTAATATTATTTCCGAGTCATTATATAATGGTTTGTGAATGAATGAATGACTTTATTCTCATAAACATATAAATGTGAAAGTCCCTCCTGGTTAATTAAATATTATTCTTTATCTCATACAGCATGCATGAGATAAAGAATAATATTTAATTAACCAGGAGGGACTTTCACATTTATAATTTTTATAAATTTGCATAGTTTTTCTAATAAAACAACATTTCGTGAGGAGAATAGTTGATTAAATTTTAAAACATTCGGGTTGCTATGACAATATCTGGGTAAGTATTGTTGTCGTTCTCTAACAAAGTATTTACATGACATTATGTAATGGAACTCGTCACCAATGTCTTTGGAGTCACATAGGGCGCAGGGTCTATCGTGTCTGTGGAGACCCTGCCACCTACCTGTCTCCACTGGCAGCCGGTGATTTCCACATCTGTATTTACAAAAAATATATACATAGTTGACAGGTAGTAAAGAGATATAATTCTCTAACATGAAATCAATTTTGAATATTCTATAACAAATTCCTTTTGATGATACGTTTAATTGAGAAAACCACTCTTGTTTGAACTGATCTTTTAATCTTTGTTCAACACAACACAAAATCCATTGCTTATTAAACATATTAGGATTAATCCATACATCTGACAATCCACAATTATCTAAAATATTTTTTATAAAATGTAACCAATTATTTTTAAATATACAATTATAAAAACGTTTACAGATCATTTTATACATCAAGTATGCTATTTTATTTTCTTTTCCATTCAGTAAGCGACACCAATAGTTAATCATACGTAACTTAACACTTATAATTAAAGGATATCTTCCTAGTTCACCGTAAACCATAAAGTTTGGTGTAGATTGTTTTAAATGTAAAATATGTTTGCAAAAGCGTAAATGCACACGTTCGAGAATATCTAAATTTTGAAACCCCCATATTTCATATCCATATAGGAGGATAGGAGTTACAATTTTGTCGAACATTTCTAGTTGACATTGTAGCGATAGATTGTTTTGTTTACATTTTTTAATAAGTGAATACATAGCTTTTAAAGCTTTTTCTTGTAAGTATTTTTTTGTTTGTAGAAAAGATCCATTTTTTGTAAACAAAATTCCAAGATATTTATATTGACTTACTATTTCGATTTCGGTATTTTGTATGTAAAATTTTGTATTGTTTGATATTCTTCCTTTAGAAAAAATCATTACCTTGGTTTTACTTGTATTTATTTTCAATTTCCATTGTTCACAATATTTTGAAAAAGTATTTAAAAGTAGTTGAAGATCTTCAGTAGTCTCAGCTAATAATATCGTGTCGTCGGCATATAAAAGAAGAAAAAGTTTGAAGTAAATTGATAACTCTTTTTCAATGTCTGAACTAATCGAGTGAACACCTTTAAGGTTGGCATTTTCGAGATATTCCTGAAGGTCATTTAAATATAGTGAAAACAAGACAGGAGATAGGTTTTCTCCTTGCCTGACTCCTATTTCGCAAGCAAATGCATCAGAGATTGAGTCGTTATGCAATATACGAGACTTAATATTTTCATACATGTTTTGAACAACTCGCAGGAATTTACCATTAACACTATTCTGGACTAATTTAAAAAGTAGGGAATTTCTATGTACAAAATCAAAAGCTTTTTCAAAATCTATGAAAGTACAATATAGTTTTTTCTTTTTTGCAAAAAGTAATTCAAATAATGAATATAAAGAAAATATATGATCAGTTGTTGAATAACCGTGTCTAAAACCTGCTTGATTCTCGTTCAAAATACAAAACGATTCTAAATATTCTGTCAATCTCTCGTTTAAAACAGAGGTAAATATTTTCCCAAGACATGACAACAACGTTATCGGTCTATCATTCTGAGGTTCTGATTTACTTCCTTTATTTTTAAAAATTGGGATTATATTACCAGTTAGCCAAACGTCTGGTAAAATACCAGTGTCAAATATTAAATTAAACAAATGCACGTACACGTTAATCATGGAATCAAGAGAGGCCGCGATATATTCATTTATAATCTGGTCTTCGCCAGCGGCTTTATTATTTTTCGATTTTTTAACAGCTTTTTTAATTTCATCTTCAGTAATAATTTGATTTAGATTAGCATTTTCAAATTCTATATCGTTATCAATTACGTAATTATTATTTCCGGATTGATCCTTATTTAGTTCTTGAAAGTAGTTAAATAAACTCGTTATAGATATTTCAGTGTGTTCTCTCTTTTTATTGTTAAATATTTTCCAAAACTCTCTGGGGTTTGACCTTTTTAACGTTTTCATTTTTGCAGCTATTTCTTTATTAAGGTTTAAAATATTTATATCCATTATTTTTTTATAGTATATTTCACTTTGCCTTAGTCGTTCTTTGAATATGTAAGAACCATAGTGTTTATACAATCGTTGCGATTTTCTGAGTTCTTTTTTAGCTTTTTTACAGTCTATATTATACCATTTTTTGTTCAATATATTTGTTTGATTATTATGTACTTTTTGATTGACACCAAATGTTCCAAATGTTGTTTTTGCAGCATCTGTCAAAATTTCCGACACTTGCTTAACGACATCATTTATCTCGGCTTTGGTAATTATTTCTTTATTTACTAAATGTAAAGATAAAACGTTAAGTACATAGTCAGTTTGGTTTTTCTCTAGTTTAGATTTATACTCGCCTTCTTTTTCAGTTTTCCATTTCTTTATTTTTTCGTTTCTATGTAAGTTCTTATCTACTTCAGGTGGGGTAGGAATAATGTTTCTCGAGATTTGCATAGATATTGGGGAGTGAATGTCTGAATACAGTTTACTAAATTCAAGAACTTCGAAATCTTCAATAAGTTTCATGTTTTGAACTGTACTGATTATATAATCGACCACACTTAAATTTTTACTTGTTGGTTTTCCGATAGCATCCTTTCCAACTCTACCATTTAGAATAAACAAATTATTATGTTTACAGAATTCTATTAATTTTCTCCCATAGCTATTTACAATACAATCAGGACTATTACGTTGTTTACATATGTTAAGATTTTCTAGATCTAAGACTTCGTTTGATTCGAGTAGATCAGTAAAGTTATTTATAAAATTGTCTTCAGAATTGTCATTTTCATAGAATTCATTTAGATTACCAGTTCTGCTATTAAAATCACCTGCTAAACAAATATAATTCGTAACTTGACTAAATCTTTCTAATTCTATTTCTATTTCATTAAAAGCTTCTACCGAAGTATAAGCTGTATTAACTGGTGGTATATAAACAATACCAACAATGACGTTTTGTGGTACGTTAAAAACTTGTTTATCGACACTAAACCAGTAAACAAAAGAGCAATCAGTTTCAATAGGTTTTATATATTTATCCAGATACGTTTTGTAACCTAGGGCGATACCACCTGATCTGTAATTAGAACAGTGTTTTCTGTTTTTATAATGAAAAATAAAATTATTACAATGCAATTCATCACAATCATCTAATTTGGTTTCAGTTAAACAAACAATATCGTGGTCGTCTAATAGTGATTTAAATTCAGGATATAATATCTTATTTCTAATACCACAAACGTTTATTGACAATATGTTAATACAATTTCTATCAACATCGGGTTTTTCTCGGGTGTATTCAGATGAGTGAGAGTCGTCGTTTTCACTTGATCGGTTTAATGTTTCATTGTAAACTCCTCCACGGTCTACCTATTTCTTATGATACTGAGGTTCGCTACGGGTATTCGGTATGTTCGGTTTCGAAATTTGTTTTTGTTTTGGACGGGCTCCCTGTTCTTCAAAAGTAGTTCTATTTTTTGTACGTTTGGTCTATTTATATCGGACTGTGACTGTTCTGAGAATTCTCTTCCATCAATAAAGAGGCGGTCTCTGTTAAAAAATACTTTTTTCTTTTGTCGTTTGGCTTCTTGATAAAATGGCCACAACGTTTTCCTTCTTTCATTTATTTCTCTGGGAAATTGCTCACTTACACTAAACCTTGTACCTTTCAGCTCATGGGCAGATTTTCTTACTAGTTCTCGGTCTTTAAAGTTTTTAAATCTACATACAATAGGTTTTGTTTTGAATTTAACTGTACCATCGGGGTTTTTCTGTTCGATTTCTCTTCCGAATCTGTGGGCTCTATGGAATTCAACTTTTTGTTTAAGTTTTAATTGGTTTTCAAAGAAATTTACCAGTATGTGTTCGGTTTCCTCTACTTGCTCATCTTTATTTTGCATCGGTATTCCAGTAAAAACTAAGTTTTCTCGCATGGATCTACATTGTAGATCAATGTGTCTTTTATGCAAATCTTCTAGGTCTGCTTGCAAGCGTGTAATATTGTCTTTACAAGAAGCGTTTTCCGAGCGGATTTCTAATACATTACTTTTAATCTCTTTTATATCGGCCTTATTTGCTTCAAATTGTGAATTAATGAAATCCATGCTTTTTTCTATATCATCAACTCTCTTGGTGACCTTTTCTGAATTTTTAACTAGGTCTTGCATTGTTTTTTCGAATCTATTAATTTTTTCGGCTATAGTATCAAGAGACGACAGTTTTCGGCAGACTTCATCAATTTTTTGGTTCATATTGTCTAGTTTACAGTTTGCGTCGGTGCCTAAATCAATTGTAGACTGCAATAGAGGTTGCGTACCATGGGGAGTGTATGCAAAATATCCATTTGCTAGGATAGGGGTGGGCGACGGTTGTGTATAATTCGGGTTTTGTAGATTCTGTAGCATTGGATATTGCTGAACGTTATGGCGTGACGGAGTTGACGATTCAAAATTAGACATATTTGACATGTTTAAAGTCTCATTGCACAAGTTTTGACGACTGAAATTGTTATTGTTATTGTTTACATGTGTTAAGGAAGTGTGAGCATCGCTCAGTGGTAGTTTGTTAGGTTTTTCATCACTCACGTTTTGTCCATCAGATTTCTTTCTTTTCTTTCCTTTCCTTGCATTCTTTTTAGGGCTCATGTATCAGACTATAGTATTCTCACATTTGGATTTAAATATAACCGTTTATCACTAGTAAGAAGTCACTAAAATCCATTTCTTTTCAATTTTTTTTCAGAGCTCGAAAAAGTTCGACATGTTTTTCCCACGCATGCGCAAATGTCTTTGTAAAATCTTGGAAACTATCAATGTGAAGTAACTGTTTTCTTAACTTTTATTATTAAATAGAACCTGTTAAATGTGTTTAAAGAAATAAAGATTTCTTCAACAATCTACAATACCCTTAAACTTGTCACATATTCTGTTGTTTTTTTTTACTTGGAGGTATTTAATTTTTATGTTTTAAAGTATGCAAGAGTTTGAGATAATTCTTCAACAATGAACAACTAATTTTGCTTTACCAAATTATGAAAACTAACGTTGTCCATGGAAAGAGAGATTTATTTTATATGCCTAAAAATGTGAAAACAGCACATAAGAGTTAATAGTTCATTTTTACAACGGAAATTTCTATGATAGCAACAATGGTTTTCCTGTCATCGCTTTGTCTTTTATTGACGGCGGAATTATTATTGTTGCATTATTACAACGAAAAATTACAAGGTACATACAGAAAATGGTAGTTCCTATTTAACAGAACTCATCCAATGTTTATCGTCATCTATATGATAATATGCGATTATCTTACGATAAACTCAATCTATAGCGCAGTTATGCTTCACACAGTAGCAATAAATGGCATTCCAAAGGATTCTGGACAAGTGAAAGATCAAATAAAACAACAGAAATCATCGTATTGAGGATGTGAGATACGTTAATGTGAAGTAGTTAAGTAGTAGCTGTTAGTTCTTGGCAAAGTACAATGGAGTATTAATTGGAAACAGAGATGTAATAATTCAATGGGACCTACTGAGACAAATCATGCAAGTAATTTATTATTTAATTTTTTAATAATTACATGTATCACATTAAGGTTTTACTGAACAATATGTTTACATATCACATTTATTTTTTATCTTCAATATATAAAAGTACAATATGAGTATTGAATTAAACCACTCGTCAATATTTAAATGTTCTTATCACACAACTTCGAAGACACTTCTCATAAAATTTTCAAACAAAAATGGTATAGACTGTAGCGCATGCATGTTGTTACTTAACATGTTTTCGCAGCAACTTTAAAAACACATCGGTGTTTGAATACATATTGAACCAGAAGGGAAAGACTAAATATATATGACCTATATATCCCTAAATGAACAATTGTTTGAAATAACTGCTTTGTTAGGAAAGCAACATTTTTTGTGAGCATCATATTGAAGGCAGTTAGAGGAAACTGACGAACAAAACACACAATGTGTTTTTGTCGTAGTCTATATATTTATAATAATAATAATAATAATAATAACTTTATTTGCAAAATTACACCCATGCGGGTCAAGCAAATACAATACAGAACAAAATACATACATGTAATATATGACCATATAACGTATATACATACATAAGTAAACTTGTTTTTATTAATACAATACATTACCCCTGACTGACTAGGACCCCAATCTTTTGCAATTCAGTAGATTGCTTCAAAAAGTTTCCTATTTCTGTCAAAAGTTCTGACTTGTTATTTAATAAAAATATTGATTTATTTATTTTATTATAATTGGCAAAGTCCTGATTATTTATGTTAATTTTATTTAAAAGACTGTTTCTAAATACTTCATTTGAAGTACATTGATGAAGAAAATGGTGTTCATCGCCTATTTCATTTAAATCACAATTCTTACATATTCTCTCTTCTCTTGGGATATTTTTATATCTCCCCATTTCAATTTCTAAGGAATGATCACTCATCCTAAATTTCGTAAATAATTGTCTAATTTTAAAATTATTTAAGAAGGTTAAGTAATATTCTGGTTCCATTTTGTGTTTCAACTTACTGTATAAGTAAAACTTTGAACTTTCATTAAAATAATTTATAGATTACATACAAGTTTTAGTTCTAAGTGACGAAATGAAAATGTGATTCCATATAGCAACAGTACACAGATTATATTTTAAAACTAGATGAACACACAGCGTATGCTAATAGTCGAATCGAAAGCAAATTTATGGCCTCTAAAAATCGACATGAAGTATTTGTGACCGTGTTACATAGTTTCAAATCGAACTTTTATATATAACAATTATGGTAAAAATCTCTAAAGCGATTTGTACGTTCCCAAAGGAATAAAATGGTTTCCTTTAATTAGGTGTCAAGATGGTGAGTTGCTAATTAACCAGTTCAATAACAACATCTTTCCATATTTGCCGTAGCACAAAACTAATAATGAAATAAATAAAACATGGTATCATTTGATTGCATATTCAAACAAACAATTTTTGAGCCAATAGGTAAAAAAAAGAATCAGTTGCAACGAACTCGGATGGATAAATTTATCTAAGAACCAAGTTTCAGTATTCATTGTATATCGATTTTATTAGCATTCTCTGTCGTTGAATGTTATTTTGTTCTAGTACAATCTGCCTTTCTATCCTTTATGTAATCTCCAACTAATCATAGGTAATATAACGCAGACCTTGTTAGTAGCAATCGAGTGGGGGACAAAAGTAAAAATTCCATGATGAGATGACGGCAACCTGTTTCCACTATTACTATCGATATTGGCTTCATACCACCGATACCAATAGATATGTTTGTTTTACCTTTAGATTCATTTATAGATAAATGTAACTTTTATTGATTCTAAAGTTACAGTGTAGTTGGAAACATAATATAAAATATGCTTCCTGGTGAACTTCAAACGTGTTTAAATTAGTAAGGGAGATTTAGTGTCTGCACGTGAATTGACAGTAAGTATGTGTAAATTTATCTTGATAACTTGGTATGTTCTGCATACTTGATAACAGACTTTCATTTTAGTGGTTTTCTTCAAATTTAGATTAATGAAATTTTAAGAACGTGAATGTCATAAATATATTGCTACAAAATTGTACTCGTGTATTTCTCTGTTTTACCAGTTATACTAGAATATATCACTTAATATGATCATGCTTATTTACGACTTGAATTATTTCAACCGTTTAGTAAAATTCAAAATAAACTGAATTATTGCACAATTTTATACAGCAGGCTCAAAGGACTTGGCGAAATTAAAATCCTTGAGCATAACAGAAGATGAAGTATACTAGAGGACCTTCAGGTTCATGCCCACCTCACTGGAAATTCATTATCCATCTACCCCCAATAAGCCATAAAACTGGAATCGATATTGTAGCAGAAACAATGCTAACAGCGAAAAATTCCCAATAAAAGAATGTATGACTTATTAGAGGGGAATTGTGTCTACATGGTTATACCATTTTATTTAAATAATTTTTTGTTCATTTAGTAGTAGCAAAACTTGACTTCGTGTCCGACTTCTATGGTCTGTTTCTTATCACTATTGCTGCTAAAAAATAGCCATAATTTATTCTATGATTCATAAAAAATCGAGGTAAAACTAAAAAAGTACTCTAAAAATTGATTTCCATTAACAGGCCAACAGTTTTATTAATGTTTGTTAAATGTCAAACTGTCAATTATTTAGAACTTCAATAACCTAACAAAATAAACATTCGATCAAATAACTTTCATTAGATGTATGTTTTATCGACATCCTTCTACGACGCAAAAATGATGGGCATTATTTAATTATTCACATGGCCATACTCATTATATTTGTTTGAAGTCAAGGGAGAGATTTCCTGGTGCCATTATGTTATACTTTAACCAAATACATCCATGGACTAGCAGAGTACACGATTCATCCGTTAATGTTCATTCTTTACAAAAAGTTACATCTTGTCCCTAGCAACGCACAAAAAGCCCTTCGCAGCCATAAAGTAACTCCGAACCAGTTGTTTTACACAAACAACAAAATTTGATGACTATAGGCTACATTTGGTCCAAATCACATACTTTTTCTGACTGAACACAATTGATTTTATTTTATATCTGAAAGTGATAATTTAGCTCATATATGTACTGGTGTATAGTATTTTACATTTGTTCTCGGAGAGAAATTCTTCTTTTTAATAAATTTAATAAATTATATTAAAACGATGTCTTCTTCTAAAAAAAGATGTTATGCATGTTTCTAAATAGGTAACCGGACAATTCGGACCGCGGACAACTCGGATCGTGACAACTCGAACCGTAATAAGGACCACTCGGCCCGTAGAAAATAGGACAGCTCGGACCGCATTTATTTCTTATACTGTCATTAAAATATTAAAATACGATACTCCTGTATATATAATATTTATGAATATAACGTTATAATTTTTTCTAGTAAATTGAAATAGTTCTACTCGAATGTAAATTATCATGATTATACTGATTTAATTATATAAATATAACGCATCAAACTGTCAAATAAAACCACTAGTCAAAAAGACAAATACATTTACTCACATATCGCATGAAACCTACAGTCTATCATCAGTGACGTTTTGTAGAAAAGTACAACTTCTATGGTCGACAAAATATTCTTTTCGAAAATATGTGAAATTCATTTAGATACTAAATATTGCTACATGGTATTACAAGTTTCTCCCATAAAATCGCCTCCACTTAACCCTTGATAATTCAGTGTGTTAAATTATCTAGCATTTATCATGGTTGTCACTGACCTAACTTACTGCCAACACCTCTGTTAGCGAATTAGAAGATAATTAGATGAAGCCATTAAGTGGATATGATAATCTAACTTATGCATGGAAACATCAGTACCGTATTTATTTATCTTACAAAATTGTTCACGTAAAAAATTCAAGTGATATTACACAAAAGTGCTTCGGGAAAAGTAGATAACAACAGGTTAGACCCTCAGGCAGATATGGGTGATATAGAGTTTGATATGGAAAATTGAATTGCCATATAATAACCTATTTATCATCTACTTATAATGAATGACATTTTTTTGCTGCATAACGCATACTGTATTGTCTTGATACCAACCAACCCACTTATTAATTATTTATTTTAAGAAATGATATATTTTAGGCAATTTTATATGTTAAAACAACTATTTATGTCTAAATGTTAGACGAACACACTGAGTATTAAAAGATTCATTCATCATCAGATTCTAACTCTATGGTCATACTAAAGTAGAATGACCGATAGATTGGAATTAAACGACTTGGAAATGGATGTTTAAATAAGCTCGATTGCAGTTAAGATATTTTTTTCACAAAGCAAAACCTCCAAAAATGCAATTAATATTATGTAGTTCAACTACACAAACATAATTACAAAGGGAGATAATAAAATGAGTCGGAACAATATAGCTTTCTTACGTCACGTATATTCCACCAACGCCTAAAAGCAAATAATTCTCGGACAGTATTCAAGACAAATTAGCACATATGCCTAGTTATTAATTTAATTGTCTTGTCTTTACTTGGTATTTGTTGTATTATCAAATTTATCAATCATGCAGTTATGAAGTCGTTTTAAGTATTTGAACAATTTAAGGTACGTCATATAGATCAGTTCTAAGCTGAAAACAAATTGTACGCAAAGTAGCACATTTTTATCATGCATACACGTGCAGGTTTCTAAGTATATCTAAGCAACTCTTGCTTCATTCCCTAAACATATAATACAAGATCGGTCTATTTCACATTCATAGCAATTATAAGATCAATGTCCGAACAAATATTCGATCGACTTCCCGCATGTTAAGCTCTTTTTGTTTATTGACTTCAATTTAAAGAGATATATGACCAATAAATTGACTTTGTCAAATTGCAATATGTGTACTGGCTATTGTTGTTTCCAAGGTAGCATCTCTAAGAATTACCTGTATTATGCTCAAGTACTCCATTTAACATAAATAGAAATCATCAATTCAGCTAAGTAAGAAGGTTAATGTTAACTTAACTTCATCGCATTTTTATTTTCCGCAACACGTAGTGTTGAAGTATATTCTGACATACCTTCCGTTTGTACATGTATATGTGTTTTGCCTTAAAACTTTACACACTGTTTAGTACTAAAATATGAAGATTAAGTTTTCTTCCGTAAATGGCCGATTTCTGGTACAGATGACCCAGTACAGAAGAGCTCACGCGCACACATCTGTACTTGCTGCGTCATCCAATCAAAACGCCAGAAACAAGAACGTTGTTATGGAAGCATAACAACGTTCTTCTATGACGTTCTTGTTTCCGCCGTTCTGATTGGACGTCAGAGACAATGGCGTCTACAACAATGGAGAGTCTATATGTTATAGCGATGTGAAAGTTGTTGGTTTACGGAAGAAATAGGTACTTTCATACGTTTTTGGGAAAGTCCGTGTGAACTTTCACTCGTGATAGACATTTTTATGTCTTTTGGCTCGTTCCGCTGTGCTCCACTCGCGAAAAGACATAAAATTTCTATCACTCGTGAAAGATCAACCGGTCTTTCCCATACACGTATGAAAGAACCTATTAGTCTGCTCAATTCCATTTGTAGTTTTTGAGTTTGGACAGTAAAAAATTGGGGTTTTTTTGTTGTTTGGTGTTTACCGCCACTTTCAGCATTTTTTCACCTGTATCATGGGGAAGCCGGAATCACGAAGAAAACCCCCGACCTGCAAAACTGGCAATCATTGGCAATTAAGATTGGAGTCGAGTACACCTTGCCCGCAGTGAGTGTTGACAGACCACGTGATCAATAGTAGACGTAGTACCTTAACCACTCGGCCACAGAGGCCCCGGTCCAAGGTCAAGGTAAAAAATATTGTCTTGTTAGATGGCCTGTGTTCTGCTTAGCTATTCCTATATATAGCCGATTGTAATTCAGTAAATGTGTTTATGGATATTAAATACAAAACAACGTGGCAGTGTATCATTTAATTACCATAAGATGCCATATTTTTGTCACGTAGTGTTCAGGTCAGTACCCGAAATCAGGTTAAAAAGTGTGTTTTAGGCATATCATTAGTCTGTGATATTCACTTTATACCATTAATGTCACCTACATTCGCAATGTTTATATGTATATTTATACATGGGGTAGTTCTAAATTCTTATAAATAGTCTACATATATTTATATCCACCAACCTATTTGCATGTATAAAATTGTCAGTATATTTCAGTATATATCCCATTTATAAGCAGTTCCGACGTCATGATTTGTTTCTCCATTATACCTACCTACTCTACGCAAAACAATATTCTCAAACGAGCAACCTCTGTATTAACACAGCGTTGATCAATAGTAGATGGCTAACTACCTTAACCTCTCGGCCACTGATTGTAAATGATAATTTTAGAAAATATTCCGTAAGTTGCATCGACTCTCGTATCAATGATACTAATAAATGTAACCACAGCCAAGCTGTTTGATTTGCGTTAAGTTCCTTATTGTCAACATTACAGTTTTAGATAATGTATCATGAGATCCAAGCCTATGTTCCTGTCGTCACTCGTCATGTTGTAGTAGTCTCCTATTAAGCTTCCATTGTTTAGAATTGTACAAGTTTGCTCTGTTTCAGGTTTGTAAGAAACAAACATCTAGCCGGCCAAGATGGACAACACAATGGTTTCTTCATATCTAATCATGTTTGAGGGAAATGCATCAGCTATGAACGCTAGCGAGGCACTTTTAACCTTAACTGATTTAAATGACAAAATGGCATTACGATATCTGCCCGTTATTATCTACATTTCTATACTGATGATACTAGGTTTTATAGGAAACGTAATAGTGTGTATTGTTTATATCAACAAAAAGAAACGGACCTCAGTTTGTTATTTTATTTTGACGCTAGCCTTACTCGACCTGTTAAACTGTGTTATAGGAATGCCAAATGAGATCGTAGACTTGCGCTATCCTTACATGTTTTACTCGTCAGTAGCATGTAAGATATTAAGGACTATCCAGTATATCTCCACCGTTGGATCCACTGTTGTTTTGCTGGCCGTTGCTGTCGATAGGTATAACAGGATATGTAACCTAGGTAACCACATGTCAATCACGAATGCCAGGAGAGTCTGTTTATTGGCCATTGTCGTAGGAGTTGTGACGTCATGGCCTGTGCCAATACTCGGAGGACTTAGTAAATTTGACATAAATATTGATAAAGTAACAGCGGTTGATTGTTCAATTGATGAGAACGTGATTGAAACTGTTTATCCTACAATTTTTAATGGAATTCTGTGTATTTATTTTGTATTTTGTACTATATTCTATGGAGTTATTTATTCAAGAATAATAGTTTATGTGAAGAAACGAAAAGCGATAACTCGAACCATGAGTAAAAAGAAAGAATATACCAACAATGAGGATGAAAATAACACAAGACTATTAAACGGAAATAGCACACCTAATACTTCGCAAAGGTCTATGAAAATAAGCGACAGTTCACATCGCAAACACGGCATTAAAGTCACCCGGACAACCGTTATACTTGGTGCGGTGACGTTTGCGTTTATTATTAGTTATTTGCCGTATTTGACTCTCATGGCTGTAAGAACTATTAAAAAAGATTTCGATACTAATCTAAATACCGCAGCTGACATATGGATTAAAATCTGTGTTAAATCATATCTTATAAACAACGCGATTAATCCTATCATTTATTGCTTCCTTAATAAGACTTTTAGAGAAGATGTTCGAGAATTATTTAAGAAATACTGAGAATATCGGCAAACTTTGAGTATGTATATTAAAACGATTTTTTCAATAACTTTTCCCCTTTAACTGTTTGTTTCTGTAAATCCAAACATTTTTTTGAATAGTGCACGTGTTAGAAACACATAATGAATTTTTCAAGATGTCAGTAGCAAAGATTTAATAACAAATAAAATACCATTACTAAAAAGGTTTTAATTGAAAACAAAATTACTGTCCATTCCATAGAGATTGGTCAATAATAATAAGTTTATCACAGTTAAGAATACTTCCCGTCCCATGCATCTCCTTGGCATAGAGCCAATCAATGTTCTTCTGTTATTACTTAGAATTTGTTCGCCATTCCTGTTGCAACATTTTACGGCGACGATCAAGGGTCTGAGGCGTAGGTTAACGCTGGCGTACACGTTTATCCAGCTGGTCCCATAAGTATTCAATCGGAATCAAATCCCGTTATTTGGATTGTGATTGTAGTACATTAATTTTGTTCTGCTCAAGTGCTTTGTTTAGCGCTCCGTGTGAGGCGTGTCATTTTCCTCAATGTGTACCAGTAACAGGTTAACAGATTGTGTATGCTATATAAATTAAGAACAACAGTGAATACTATGTTGTGTTCTGATTTGGTCAATAGTGGTTAATGTGTACAATTTTTGTCTGTAAGCTCCTCCATACGTTAAGTTTTAATAAGTGGTAAAAAATTTCAGATCTTGCAAGATAAAATTTTGGTAGTTTTTAAACAATTTAGTATTTTTACATTCCAGCATTAACAAGTGCATGTAAAAGTATGAACATCTCAAAATGTTCTTATTGGCGAAAAAAGGAATAAGTCACGGATATATATGGCATATATTTTATTAATGTTGAGAATTCACTAAAAATTCAACCGGTATTCGTAACGGATCCGAATTTCCTGATTAAACAAGTACACTAAGGTGAGCAAACACCCAAAAGAGACATATAACAATACGACTAACTCTTCGTTTTATTTAAATCAACCAGAATTAACCAGAAAAAACAAGTTTCTATTGTTCTGGTATCAATATGCTAAATGGTGTAATAAGAAAAATAGCAAACCGACTTAACAACAAGAGCAAAAAGTCAAGGGACAGTTACAAATCCGGATATAGACATTCGCAACACAAAAACCAAAAACACAAAAACAGAAAGAGAGTAACCCGACCCGCCCCCCCCCAAAAAAAAAACATTGGTGCACTCAGGTGCTCCGGACAAGCACGCAGTACCTTCCTCTTATTTGACACCCGTCGAGTTACTCATTGTCATGTCTCTGGAAAAGTCAAATCCAGGAATAGGAATCACTACCTATGACTCAGCAAAAATGTCAGATCGTATTTGAGGCACTGATTTCCCATAACGATCAATTAAGTCATGGTGACGACCATAGAACCTACTGGAGAGATAATATCAACCTAGGTGCAACAAACCATTGTTTGAGTAGTTTATCAGTCAACATGAGGGATATGTCTAGAAAATCGGAATAACGATGGCAGGATCTAGAATAACGTATAAGTTGTGAAATGTACACATCATACGCTGGTGATGCTGGAATGTTGCTGTCGATGAAAGGGAAGATGACAATTGGAAAGTTGAAGTCATCACGTTTGTCGTAGAGGCTAGTTTGAAGTTTTGCTGAGTCTATTTCTAGAAGTAGGTCTTAGTAAGAGACTGACCTTAATGTATTGGTGTTGTCTTATATTTCAAGCTTTCTAGGGTAAATTAAATGTAAATAGGCACCAAATTTAGCATTGTTGAGGGACAAAACATCATCAATATAGCGAAAAGTTAAAGTAAAGGTCTATCCCAGTGTCTTTTCTTTCTTTATCAGCAGGCATTCTAGGAACTCATAAGAGCACAAAACAGGTCGGAAAAAACTGCTATTTTTTAAAACAATATTGTGCCAATCGTTAGCAACAAAAGAGTATTTAATAATAAGGCAACTTGGTTCCGGTCTTTTGTAAATAGTCAATGCAGCATGTCCATAAAAAAGTTTTCGAACATGCTTATGCATATTAACTTTGTGTCCAAATCTACCTTTTTAACATTTAATGCCACAGTGAACAAAAAGATGCGTATTCGGCGTATCTATCCTTGGAATTATCTTATGCAGTGTAAAGATACACAAAACGTTCCAACATGACTAGGAAACTCCGATTGCTATTTACACACAACTAAATATAATTAGCGCATTAAGAAAAAATGGTTTTGGGTCGAAGCGGAGGGCGGGCTCTTCGGAAATTAAAAAAAATCTTAACTCTTCGCTCAATAAGAAAATTATTGCTGGTATAGATTGATGTTTTATTGTTTACCTTATCATTATGTTTTGCAAAGCTATGTAACACATAGCCTGGGTCATGTAAGAATAAGGATAACAGGATTAAATGTCGGGCAAATACATACATACATTAAACGATAACTCGATGTAAAACTACTCGAATAATATAAAATGACACGGTTTAATGCCCGCATAACAATCATTTGTAGTATATTAGTCACGTGATATTAGTATGTAACACTTTCCCGATCTCAGGACTTGCTTAACGTAAGTATATAGCAATATCTATTGACTTGTGAATGATTGCAACACGTTTTATTCAGCAAAGTTTTATCCCGATTAATATGTACATTTGACAAAATTAATTTCTTCAAAATATTTTTATTATACGTATCATGTTTCGCAGAAACTGCATATGTGTATTAAATGTATGATTTGTCGTGCACCGAGAATGTGCTAATCAGTAAAATTAACCATCTGTGTTAAGGACCATCATATGATCGTAATTATTCCCTTGTGCATCAATTACAGTAATTTTATAACACTTATTGCTCAGATTCGACAACATTCCAACAAGTAGACCTGTAAACTTTACTGTGTGTTACAGATGTCGTACGTCCAATGAGTTATATGACTGAACTGTTATGACGTTTTACTATTACTTGCCTGCGGTCAGTGAGAATATCGGACCCTTTGTATGGAAAAAGATCTCTAGTTAGATAAAATCAATCAAATCAAATGGATTCGGGGCATGTAATTTTATAAAAATTGTGGTGAAATGACCCAAGCAAATATTAAAATGGCTACTCTAAAAGCTTTGCTGGAATGTTCCAGTTAAACGTAATTCATTTTATCTTTTACTTAATGTTGTATACAGGTAAAAGAAATGTCCTGTTCATTCAAGCATTATATTCATTTTAAAGTTTGAATTATTTTCTATAGTGTATCATTATCGTGTCAGGTGATTGCAATAGTTTTACGTAGCCAACTTTACAACAGACGCATCAACGTGACAAAATGGCAGAGGCTGAACAGATTAGTCCAAGTCCCGTTGAACAAACAAATGAGCAGCGATCAGACGAAAGAATTGTTGTTATTGCCTTAGATGGAAGCATCCATTCTGATTTCGCATTTGAATGTAAGATATGTAGTTTTCATTTTTCATCTTTGACACGGTAAGATGATTTACCTGTGCGGCATTGTTATTTATTGTCAACAGGCTGGGTTTAATTTGATACTATTGACCTTAAACTGTGTTTGTGTTTTTTTGCTTTAAGTAGTAAACATCTAAATTCACACAAATAAACAACAAAGCAATAAAGGATTTATTTTCAGATTTATACTATGATCGTTTCTGAAAGCTTTGTGTATTGTATAACGATTTTAGTTTGCTTTACTCTAGCGCTATTCAGCTTGATTTAAAAATAATTTCCCGTCAATACCACTTGCTGCATATGACAAGAAATAATTTGCCCCCCTCCTTTACTTTTTCTTTAAATGTTTATATTTAAAACAGTAATTAATCGCAAAAATAGAAGCAAATTTTGATTCCCTATCACGTTCTTGTTCGTGTTGATTCTTAATTTCCTTTTGTTTAATGTATTGTCATGTGGTTCGGATGTTTGACCGTGTTATAATATGGAATGGTGCGACTTATTGATAAAATTTATACGTAGTCTGCTTTCAGTATTTTTACGTTGCAGTGTGTGTTGTGTATCAACTTCTCCTAAAGTTTTCAACAGAACAGTAAAATTTAATTTATATTTTATTTGTTTAAATGATGTTTAATGCCACTTTCAGCAATTTTACAGCTATCTCATGGCGTCCAGTTTTTATTGGGGGAGGTAGCCGGAGAGAACCCCGACCTTCGGTAAGAAAACTGGCAATCCTTGTCAATTAAGATCAAATTTGGTTGAAAGTTTACAGTAGATATGTGGACCTCCTATTATAGATACATTCGAAACATTTTTTATAATTGTTCATTAAGTTTTCTTTGCGTTAAAACTGTAAACACTTGTGGAATAAGGACATTCGGAAGACAGAGCTCACAATAAGTAATCCCCATCAAACTGTACAAACCACAAAAACCTTTATATGCTCAAATTAATTCTATTTACCTAACTTAATTTACCCGATGGACTTGAAAACATTTTATTCTTTCAAGTTTCCAGGATAGACTGTCATTTCTAACAGAAAAAAAATTTCGCATTTATGTTCTTTCTGCAATTTTAAGATATAAAATCGATCAACACATTTTCTTCTTGTAAAGTAATCCCAGTTGGCCATTAGATACTTTGAAACATTTTACACTTTTAAACATTTGATAATAAAATTTCAAAACAATCGAATATGACAGTACTAGGAGGGTTCCCATTGCTTGACCCACAGAGCAGTCCAGCGCGTCTCCGGGTGGCAGATAGAGAGACCCTTTCGTTGGGAGTTTATCAAGTCATAATACGGAAAGCCTTACCGCGGACCGTAGTGGCCGGGTGACGTGTTTGCGGAGTCCCACGCTCCTTGCAAGATAAGGACCCTATTTTAAAATTTTGAAAAAGAGTACGCTCATTGTAGCTGCTCCAATAGGCATAGTTTTTCGCTCCTACTCAATACTCCATACTTTTTCAGTGGCAGTTAAGATTTTGTTTTCCATGTTCCATCAAATCCCTTTCTCCGCCGATTTATTGTTTGTTAACATGTTCTCATCCTTGTAATAGCTTAATTATTGCTCGCTGGACGTAAAGCATACATCAAATCAATCAATTAATCAACCAAAACAATCGATTTTAGAGTTACATAATTTCTTTTTTTCTTAACAGGGTACTTGGTTAATTGCAGAAGACCATACGACAATGTTACCATTGTTACAGTTTTTGATCGAAATAGTGGCGCTCCAGGTACTGTTCTTTAATAACACCTTCCAGCTTTGATCAAATGACCCGATCGTGTGTACAATTGAACTATGGATATCAAAGAACACATTTAAAACGTGTTTATTTGAAGTTGTTGGCACAACAAAACAATGAGGAGGTAACTCAATAGGCTGTAATAGAATAGAATATGATTATAATTGTAAGTAAAAAAGATATCATGCACGTACTTACATGTATCGGAATCATCAAAACTGCATTAAGATATTTTGGGGTTTTTTTTCATGAATTGTTTTTATGATAAGTTTTTCTTGTACCTTAAATATTTTAGTTTGATACATTTCAGTTTATGGCTCTAACGAGAGTGACACAGCTGAGATGACAAAACAATATCAGTCGGCAATTGCTATTCATAAACTGCAGTCAGAGGCTTTTCAGGAAAAACTCAACAAAGCCGGGGTAAGTATTAGTATACAATTAACATGGACCGAGCCAACAATTTGTGTTTTCTTCACATTTATATCTATAATACAAACAATTCAGTCGTTTATTAATACAGATTTGTTTAATATGTGGTGAAACATGCAAAATAATGTTACATTTCCAAGATTTGTTGTCTAAGTTCTTAGGATTATCTCTCTTAAACTATTCCTATTAATATTTAGCCATTCTGGATTGCATCCGTTTGTTCTAGAGAACACAAAACCAAGTGTCATTAAACTATCAATAAGCAATGCATTCTATAAAAGTAAGTAATTAAGATTGGCTGTCATAGCACGAAGTTAACGTCATGACAATGTTATGCTTTTATGGTGTTTATTAAGTAATACCTACTACAATGGTTCAAACTTTTCAGCTCCCCTATGTGAGCATTTCTTACCAAAATTTGTGGCTGTCTGTCGTTGTTATTGTCGTTGTTGTTGTAAACTCACATTTTCATCTCATTCTCTGGAACCATTCAGTGAATTTAAATCAAACTTGGGACAAATTATCTGTAAAAGTAAGAAATCTAAACATCGTCAAGGGGAGATAATTAAGAAAATGTAAACATATGTTAAAATTGTATGACATGCTAATTCAGTTCTTTTGTTCAAACTCTGTTCGACTGAAGGAATGTTTCAGGAGAGAAAAAAAGAATCGTTAAAATATGTTGTGAATTTTGAAAAAAAAATCTTGCGTACTTGTGTGCTAATGTCAATTCAAATGTTTCTTCTTTGATAGAATAAACTGTAAAATATTGATTTGATTTGATTGATTGATTGATTGGATGTCTGCTTTACGTCCAGCGAGCAGTAGTATTTCAGCTATATTCAGGACGGAAACAAGTTAACAAACAATAAATCAACATAAAATGGGGCTGGGATGGGTCACAGATATACAATTTGGACTGCCACTGGAAAAGTATGGAGTTTTGGGAAGGGGCTGAAAATTAAGCCTTTTGTAGCGGCTACAATGCGCCTACTGTTTTTCGAAATCTACAAAAGGGGTCTTTATCGTGCAAGGAGCGTGGCACTCTCCAAACACGTTACTCACTACGGTCCGAGGTCAGGCTTTCCGTATTATGACCGGACAACTCCCCAACGAGAGGGTCTCCCTATCCGCCACCCGGGGACGCGCTGGGCTGCTCTGTAGTTCGAGCACTGGGAACCCTCCCGGTATGGTCCTAGAATATTGATTTGATGAAGTAAACTACACGCTCTTAGAATTAATATAAACATATATTGAACGCTTGAGTTGCTTGAAAGGCCACAAAATTGTATTGATAGATAATATTTGAGTTATTAAATCGTGTAAAGATCGTAATTGTGGTCGAACATATTTTTAAACATTGGGAGTATTGTGACCTGTTGTTAGATGTAGTATTTGTTGTTTTGTGTTTGGCAGTAATAAATATGACCAAGCTTATCTATAAAAGAGTCGGCCGAGTGGTTATGGTAGTAAGTCATTTACTACTGTCAACATATGGGTTGCGGACTCGCGCTTGACCGGCGCTGGAAGGGTGTGCTAAAGTAATGGGTACCCCGGCTTCCTCCTCCAGATGCCATATGTTGAAACATTATGAGTCACACTATTTCAGTTTGCATTAGTAATAATCGGTATACATATATACACGTATTTTTCACGAAGAGCAAACGATTATTTTGTCTCCTTAATTAAATGTTTTATTTTAAAACTTATAGTTCTTCAATGCCATGATAAACAATAGTACAATAGTTGAGTATCTGCATCATTTTATCCATTTTAGATTAAAGGTGAAGTTGTGGTTTATGCAGGAAAACCAGGAGAGGTTGTAGTTAATGTAGCACAGGACAAAAAAGCTCATTTGATCATTTGTGGATCACGTGGTCAAGGTGTCCTCCGGAGAACCATTATGGGGAGTATCAGCAGTTATATTGTACATAACTCGACTCTTCCAGTTATTGTTTGTAGAAATAAAAGTTTCCCTGATAGTACTTAGTAACATTCAAATTACTGAACTGGTGTCTCGCCAAATAATCTGGTACCTGATGTGTATCGAATAATAAATATACTCGTGTAATATAAATGAAATATAATTTGATGATTGTTTGTACAGCTTACCTTCCGAGTTTTGTTTTATATTTGAGAAAACTGCTAAGGTTTTAAAGAACAGAGAGTGTCTGGATAATTTTAGAAATACAGAACACGTGTACATATTGTTGCTGTAATTTTTCCATACAGATAAAACCAGATTGTATTCTATTATTTTTAACATGTTGACATTCATAGATTGAAACGGAACAAAATTTCAAGGTCACAAAGAATGGTTCTACAACGTTAACGACCAAAGTCATCTTCGAGATTGCTAGTTACCATGAATTCTTGCCAATCATTTATTTGTGTTTTCCAAATATTTGATCATACAATTGCAAAAATCCTGTATAGCCAATAAATATACTGTTATGGACTGAAAATATATATACTGTTTTATTGTGTTTTTGATGTTAGTTCGTACAATCAAATCTTAGTCATTCTACAGTCTTCTTTTTATATCTAGTATTATTATGAATTTGTACAAACATTTAACCTTGAAAAATATATTATTTCCAAAATTATCATGTCTTTCTTATTATTATTAATATTATTATTATTATTATTATTATTATTGTATGAACATTAAAACATCGAAAAATGTTTACAAGTAATCCTGTGATAATCCGACACTGTACATGCTACGTAGACATGTTACTAAAATAAAAACCGCGAAAATTTAAATGAGATGAGTTCCGGTGCTCATAAATAAGCAGTTTTGCTCCACACGTGCTCCTGTTGTGTTACTCAAACTAATAGTCAAAGTTCAACACAAGTCGTTCACAAAGTAAAAGGGACGATACTCTATTACTGAAACTAATAGTCAAAGTTCAATACAGTAAAAAGAGACAGACGTAATTAGATGACAGAAACACTGAGAATCACACCCTATATCGATAAGTCACATTCAACATGCAGAACTTAAACTTTTAAGTGCAAAACGTAATAAAAAGAACAATTTATGTATGCGGTAGTGCGTAGACAGAATGGGCGGTATTAGAACTGTAAACTGTTTGGGATATATCTATATTGTTAAGCTTATAGTATAGAGCTGCTCAGTATGGTTCTAAAATAGAGTTCCTCTATATTGTTCTTGGATAGAGTTGTTCTACATTGTTCTTGGATAGAGTTGTTCTACATTGTTCTGGGATAGTTGTTCTACATTGTTCTAGGATAGAGTTGTTCTAGCTTCCTTGTTCTTGGATAGAATTGTTCTACATTGTTCTAGGATATAGTTGTTCTACATTGTTCTAGGATAGAATTGTTCTACGTTGTTCTAGGACAGAGATGTTCTACTTTATTCTAGGATAGAGTTGTTCTACATTGTTCAAGAATAGAGTTCATCTACGTTGTTCTAGGATAGAATTGTTCTACGTTGTTCTTGGATAGAGTTGTTCTACATTGTTCTAGGATAGAATTGTTCTACATTGTTCTATAGTAAGTGTTGACGTATTCTGAAGAGAGTTTTTGCGTGAAAAATGAACACTGCTTACCGCGTATTGTTCAGCTTATGCTCCTTCTGTAGATCAAGAAGTGTACTTTTGAAATCAATAATTAATTCCTCGAGATATTCAGCGTTTTAAAATATGGCAGTTTTGAAAGGGCGATTTTCCATACTAAAATTTGACCTCAATTAGAACAAAAGTGTACTTTAGAAACAATCGATAGTCTACTCGAAATCCTTCAGGTGATGTCGTCTGCAGTTAAGGCGGGAAAAGTCACGCGGTTTTGTCCGAATACCATTGAACGTCAAGAAAGCAGACGAACATTTGTAAACATCGTAAGGTCCCTTTAGAAACCAAATGGCTAACTATAAAATTCCCGTAGAAAAGTCAAGGACGATTTGTACAACTTAACAATTAGGCATATTTCAAAACATGAACAGGTTATCGTATCTACAATTTTTCTACTGAATTTTCGTAATAAAAAGGTAAAATAAAGAATAATAAAAAAAATGCAAGCAAAACATTTTTCCAAGGGGGTTTGGCATTTAGTATAGGATAGAATTGTTCAACATTGTTCTCGGATAGAGTTGTTCTACATTGTTCTAGGATAGAGTTGTTCTACATTGTTCTAGGATATAGTTGTTCTACATTGTTCTGGGCTAGAGTGTTCTACATTGTTCGATGATAGAGTTGTTCTACATTGTTCTAGGATAGAGTTGTTCTACATTGTTCTGGGATAGTTGTTCTACATTGTTCTAGGATAGAGTTCTTCTAAATTGTTCTAGGATAGAATTGGTCTACATTGTTCTACGATATAGTTGTTCTACATTGTCCTATATTGCTATAGGATACAGTTTTTCTACATTGTTCTTGGATAGAGTGGCTGTACATTGTTCTTGGAAAGAGCTGCAATACATTGTTCCTAAATCGAGCTGATCTACATGTTCTTGGTTCTTAGATATAACTGCTCTACATTGTTCTAGGATTTAGTTGCTCTACTTTGTTCTAGGATATAGTTGTTCTACATTGTGATAGGATAGAATTGTTCTACATTGTTCTAGGATATAGTTGTTCTACATTGTTCTAGGATAGAGTTGTTCTACATTGTTCTATGATAGAATTGTTCTACATTGTTCTAGTATAGAATTGTTCTACATTGTTCTAGGATAGAGTTGTTCTACATTGTTCTATGATAGAATTGTTCTACATTGTTCTAGTATAGAATTGTTCTAGATGGTCTAGGATAGAGTTGTTCTACATTGTTTTAGGATAGAGTTGTTCTACATTGTTCTATGATAGAATTGTTCTACATTGTTGTATGATAGAATTGTTCTACATTGTTCAATGATAGAGTTGTTCTTCATTGTTCTAGGATCGAATTGTTCTACATTGTTCCAGGATAAAATTGTTCTTCTTTGTTCTAGGAAAGAGTTGTTCTACATTGTTCTAGGATATAGTTGTTCTACATTGTTCTATGATAGAGTTGTTCTACATTGTTCTAAGATAGAATTGTTCTACATTGTTATAGGATAGAGTTGTTCAACATTGTTCTATGATAGAGTTTTTCTACATTGTTCTTGGATAGAGCGGCTGTACATTGTTCTTGGAAAGAGCTGCAATACATGGTTCCTAAATCGATCTGTTCTGCATGTTCTTGGTTCTTAGATATAACTGCTCTACATTGGCTTTTTAATTGTTCTTGGAAAGAGCAAGAGTGTTTTACTCACAGATTATCACTCAGACGTCTTTGGTTACAGAGGTTGTAAGTCACGAGTGTTTTACTCACAGATTATCAGTCAGACGTCTTTGTATACTCTACATTTAATTGGAAACAGCTGTTTTTAGCTTATTTAACAATATATAAGGATTATTAGTACATTATAACAATTGAAATTAAAACAAAAAGGCAAGTGAATACACGTCTATATCATGGTTGGTTACATTTAAACAGCATGAATATATTTATTATATTAAATTACCTTTGCTTGTTGTACATTTAAAATAAATGTTTTACATAATTATATGTTTGTTCGGAAATATTATCATATACTAAATATTTTAGCATGTTGGTCAAATTCTACCTTTATAATGATAGAAGTAGTTCAATATTAACAAAATGCAGAACTATATCACAATTTTTTATTATATTTATTTTAAATAGATCGTCACAGGAGTAAAAAATATGTATGACATTGTTATTCTGTTTTTTTTTTTGTACACTGTCAACAATTTGAAGCAATACGCAGAAAGTAATGGACTCGTTGTGTGACACGTACACAAGATTATTTTGTTTACTGATAAGATCTCGTTTTCTTTGTTTGTTTGTGTTATTCATTTTTAAATCTATTTACATTAATAACAAAAACATATAATTATATAAAGTATAGATTTATACGCGTATAATGAAGTAACGAAGAAAACACCCGGCATCAAATATTGAAACAGATCTTCTTCCGCAATAATATCTTTTTTTCTATTTCATTTAGATATAACATACTAAAGTAATTATAATACTTCGAAATAGGGAATAAATTACTATGTATACATGCAAGTCCAGAACATCTCTCAATAACTGTGTTGTCACTACCATTTTAAAGCGGAATAGAAAAATGTTTAAACAATAGTATAAAACATAGCGAGTGGCAAAAAACATATAAACCACGAAAACCTTTAATACCACGTCACAAAATATTTTAAATGCTATTGCAAAGTAAATCCAAATATACATGTTGACAGGTTAACATTTGAGGGTAAGTATTTTTACGATGTGAAATATCCCTCCTTTTTACAGTCATACATTTTAATAGTTAAAAATGACATAAGTTAGTAAGAAAATACATGCGTTTTGAAGAATACACTGATGGTTCTTTCGCGAGTGATAGCGAAAAAACATGTTTCTATCACGAGTGGAAATCGGCATACATCATCCTTCGATGGAATGTACAATTCTTGTACAGTATATTTGAGGTGTAACAAAACCATTTCAGAGAAATATATGCTCGCTCAATCATTTGCTGATGACAGGGTGCACTGTCCTTCTTTTATAACGAATACGAATTTTATTAGCCAATTTATGGCCCACAAGGGGCATTCACAAATACAAACACATATGATCAATATAT
Organism: Limnoperna fortunei; assembly: GCA_944474755.1. Taxonomy (NCBI): domain Eukaryota; kingdom Metazoa; phylum Mollusca; class Bivalvia; order Mytilida; family Modiolidae; genus Limnoperna; species Limnoperna fortunei. The sequence continues at coordinate 35,967,604 of OX104111.1, read as the reverse complement.
ATAAATATAAGAAAAGATAAATGATATAATAGGAAGTTATGACATATAATTAAAGCTAGTATATGACTGGACATCTAGTAATGCAGGTGTTCCTCATGGTTCCATTTTAGGGCCTTTATTGTTTCTTTTATTTATAAATGATATTGTAGAAGATATTAATGCTTGTGTTAAGATTTTTGCAGACAACACTAGCATTTTCATAATACTAGATAGTTCCGAAGTCGCTGCTGACATATTAAATAGGGATCTAGCTAAAATTTATAGCTGGTCAGAAAAGTGGTTAGTACAATTTAACCCACATTAAACTGAAACGATAACTATATCTCGTAAATCAGTCAAGCCAAGTCATCCACCTTTTGTTATGGACGGGCTCAATATTCAAGAAGTCGCTTCACATAAACACTTAGGCATTTATTTTTCAAGTAATGGTTCTTGGCATGATCACATCAATTACATTGTTAAAAAAGCTTATAATAGAGTTAATTTCCTTCGTAGGGTACGATTTGTCCTTGACATGTATGTCCCGGAGAGAATGTACTTTTCTTATATTAGACCAATTCTGGAATATGGCGATGTGGTATGGCATAACTATACACAATACTTAGTAAACAAGTTAGAGAGTGTCCAGATAGACGCTATGCGCATTGTTACGGGAGGGACAAAATTGACGTCGTTAGAAAAACTTTATCAAGAAACGGGTTGGGAAACACTTTCGGCTAGGAGGAAAAAACATCGACTTATTCAATTATATAAGATTATAAACAAAGAATCCCCAAATTATTTATGGGAACTTGTTCCTAGCTCAATTGGTGATCGACATAGTCATTTTACTCGCAAAGTCGAAAATATTGTTAAAGTTCGTACAAGAACGAACTTCTACTCTGATTTTTTCTTCCTGCGACCATTAACATGTGGAATAATTTGCCATTAGATGTAAGAGGGTCTACCTCGTTAAGTATATTTAAAAATAAATTGGAGACTCGTAGCAAAGTAACCCCAATATACTATTACGTCGAAACTCGAAAATGGCAGATTCTTCATGCAAGGCTTCGTATGAACAGTAGTTCACTAAATGAACCTTGTGGATTCTCCAAAATGTACATGTGGTCATGTCGAATCAACCTATCATTTTCTTTTTGAATGTTATAAATACGATCAGTTTCGTTATAGTACCATACATACTCTTAATTTAAACCAACCTGTCGATGTTAACTTATTATTGTATGGGACAGATTTTCTAACATTAGATGAAAATATTAATGTCTTTATTCTTCCGTAAATGGCCGATTTCTGGTACAGATGACCCAGTACAGATGAACTCACGCGCACACATCTGTACTTGCTGCGTCATCCAAACCATACGCCAGAAACAAGAACGTTGTCATGGAAGCATAACAACGTTCTTCTATGACGTTCTTGATTCCGCCGTTCTGATTGGACGTCAGAGACAATGGAGTCTACAACAATGGATAGTCTATATGTTATAGCGATGTAAAAGTTGTTGGTTTACGGAAGAAATATGTACTTTCATACGTTTTTGGAAAAGTCCGTGTGAACTTTCACTCGTGATAGAAATTTTTATGTCTTTTGTCTCATTCCGCTGCGCTCCACTCGCGAAAAAGCATAAAATTTCTATCACTCTTGAAAGATCAACCGGTCTTTCCCAAAAACGTATGAAAGAACCTATTAATCTTGTTCAAAAATATATTGTTCAAAGCAAACGCTTTTTTTAACGGCATTTCACTATTCCATCCTTTCCATTGTCACATTGACTGTTTCTTTTATTGATTACACTTCCTGACAACATTTACATGTCCTTTTTCTAATTTTATTCATTCTCTAAGCATGCTTATAGTTTTGATATTACATTTGTCGGAATTGAAAGGAGACAGATTAACTAAAGCTTACATGCTTATTTCCGAATCCTGTATGTTCTTCTTTGTATGATGTATTTTGTACATATTATTGAAATTTATATTAATAAATATGTTTAAACTAAGTATATATAGAATAAAGGTCTATTTAAATACGATAAGTGAAAATGCTAAAATTATGTCACATTACAATTTAGCAGAAAGGAGCCCAAGTCATTGAGAATTCTTATTTCTTCATTATTGAAACACCAGTAAAATTTATGAAAGTTTGATAACTGGGGGAAGTTGATACTAAATTTATGAACACTTTCAAAAAGTTTATTTCTGAGATCAGAAAACATAGGGCAGGTGGTAAAGAAATGGAGTTCATTTTCAATTTCATTGAAATTACATTTTGACAAATTCTTTCTTTCTTTTTTTGTTAATGGTTTGGTATATCTACCAGTCTCAATGAATAATTTATGGTTGCTGATTCTGAATCTTGCTATGCATTTTCTTAACTCAGGTTTTTCTATAAGATTTAGGTATTTTTCAGTTCCAAAATTGGTTTTAATTGAAAGATATGTTCTAAGTTTACCATCTTCACTAATAAGATTACAATTGAGCGCATATCGATTTATAATGCGATGAGTATTTACATCAACAGTCTTTACAATATTTCCATAATACAATTACAATATAGCCTAATTTTATCTCATATATCGGGGCTTTCATGAATACGATTTTTTCTTTACCGGAAAGATTCCGCAAAGTTTACGGGTGCGGTAACTTTACGTAGGCTTCGTGAATAAGGTCCCTGATGAGGTGACTCTATGCCAAGGTTAGATGATGCTACCCGGAATATCGCTGTCGGTCGAATTGAGGCCGGGGAATCACAAAAACAGTTGCAAGAACAAACAATGTTCATCGTAGCACAATTTCACGCCTTTGGAGACGCTACCAGCAGATTCGTACTACGACAGACCGACTATGGTTAGGGCGTCCGCCTATTACAACTCGGGCGCAGGATCTTACATTAGATTATTCAATCTACGGAACAGGACTATTGCTGCAACAGCTGTAAACTTCCCAGGGTTGCGCCGAATATCACCACAGACAGTACACACTCGATTACGCTCTCATGGATTGCGGGCAAGAAAACCTTACGTCGGGGCAACATTAGATGGTGTACTAACGTTCGTGTATGGAATTTACAGAACTGGAGAAAAGTGTCGTTCAGCGATGAATCACGTTTTCAGCTTAAAAAGCGAAATGAACGTTTTGCGCAAAACTGTGTAGTAGAAAGAGACAGTTTTGGCGGAGGCAGTGTTATGATGTGGACCGCTACCTCTTATGGCAGGAACACACAACTGATACATATCCAAGGCAATTTTAACGCTGTTAGGTATAAACACGAAATTATACGGCCTCATTTATTGCCCGTAATTGACATTCAAAGCGAAATTTTTTCAACACTATAATGTCCGACAACATACAACACGTGTAACAGTAGATTTTTTTTAGAGCAACAGAATGTCAACGTAATCCTTTGGCCATCACGATTTCCGGATCTTAACCCAATTGAACATCTGTGGGATGAACTGGATCGGCGCGTGCGCCAACGACAACCACCGCTGCAAAATCTGCAGCAATTAGAGCAGGCACTTTGGTATTAGTGGCAAAGGATAGCGCTTGTTCGTACTTTTAATTGAATCCATGCAAAGAAGAGTACAGGCTGTGTTACAAGCAAATGGTGGGCACAACAGATACTGACATTTTCTGCGTGATTTATTGATAATATGCGACAAAATGTTATATTTTATGGTAAAAGAACTCATGAACAAGAAGTGTGTCAATTTTTACATTTCTGTATCAATTATTTATATGATAAATTGTTAAAATAATATATGAAGTAAAATTCATTTTTTTATGTTAACAGTTGCGTTTCTTTTTTGAGTGAGTATATCGAACACTTACCAAAACAATTACAGTACCAACTACAGTTTCTATGGTTATCATTTGATTTTCAGAAAAGAAGACTTGAGGGATTTATGTGTGCTGGAGTTGAGGGTTGAAACTGTTACTGTCTGTGGACATTTCCTCTTGCTGTCTATGATATAACTACATAAAATAGGTTTTACACTCCTTTAGTTCGAAGGTCCGTAGTTCCGAAGGTCCGATAGTCCGAAGGTTCGATAGTCCGAAGGTTCGATAGTCCGAAGGTCCGATAGTCCGAAGGTTCGATAGTCCGAAGGTCCGATAGTCCGAAGGTTCGATAGTCCGAAGGTCCGATAGTCCGAAGGTTCGATAGTCCGAATTAGAAGACATTTTGACGATGGTGCTTAGAAAATTTACATGTACAAATTTACTTTAAATTCAATTAAATTTATTGGCATGTACATCTACGTGTTACATGTAATGAGACTGACCCTGTGGGTTGATGGTTTTATGTTGTATAGGAGCGGTTATCGATTTGTATTCGTGCTTTTGTTACCGATTTCCAAACCATAGTTTAAAGATGTATGAGGATTATACCATTTAGTATATGACATTCACCTCTCTGGTATTCTTCAGTAAGTAGAAACCGGCAGCCAACTACTGCGATAGGAATGTATAGTAATGCCATTATTTTGTAATTTAATGCTTCAATCTGCCTTTTGCTTTCAGTTAGAAAATACATAACTTACCTTAACCCGAATAATTCAGTCGTTATATTGCACTTGGTTACACTCCTTTTGTATATATTTGTTTTTCTGCTTTTTATTTTTTTTTTTCTAATTCTTTTAAATTGACATTAAATTTCTATTTGGCCGATATTTTTGCAAGGAGATGGAATAAAATTGCTGGGGAAGTTTAGAAACGCTACTCGATTTTTCACTTATTGCGTTGTATCAAAGTTATTTGCGTTATGTTAGAGCTGGTCGACCGATGTCACACGGACTTGCTGTATCGTTCATCGCGCTAAACTTCGGACGCTCAAATATCGGAGGGTGTTTCTAGAGAAGCCGCTGGCATACTTTCGGTTTTGGTGGACCCTGAGTCATTAAACATTTCAGCTCTGTGTGTTTAAGACGTTATTCTACTGTGTTACTTATTCTCTTGTTTCAATATGATGTAAATTTCTTTGGATTTTAAGTTTTTGGTGACAGATACAACCTTTTAATAAAACCCCCGTAAGACAAAGAAAATCATACAAAATATGAAGGGGTTCCTGGCTTGGATAGGGCACATCGTGTAAAAGATGGCAGCATTTAACCATGATAATCTTTTGGGTGCAACCTTTGATATCATCCATTTCTGAGACATGATTGCTAAATAATTGGAATATAAATGATCTGTGCATGAAACACAAGAGACTCTCAGGAGTCTGAATCGCTCACCTGACTTCTTAGGTTTCAAGCCCCTAATAATATTAACTAGAGGCTCCAAGGAGCCTGAATCGCTCACCTGGTCTACTAAGCTAATATAAATTCTTTTGTGCAAATAAAATCATAAAATTGACATATAACCATGTAAACCTGTTTACTGGTAGATGTCCAAACCATGTAAACCTGTTTACTGGTAGAAGTCCAATCAATTTGAACATATTTTACCCCATGCCAGAATTTGGCTAAACCTAACCATTTTAGAGTTATTTGCAAAAAAACTGCTGTTTGACCCCCATGTTCTATTTTTAGTAACAATGGCCTTGTTTTCTTAACGAATAAAAAATTGCCACATTAGTTCTGTGCAGGATACCCTAAGGAACAACCATATCAAGTTTGGTCACATTTGGCCAAGCAGTTTCAGAGAAGAAGATTTTTTAAGTTAAATTAGCAAAAAACGTCAAAAAAGGGCAATAACTCCGACATCGGTTATCCGATTTTTACGAAAATTTGTCCACAGGTAGATCTCATCATTCTGAACATTTGTACCCTTTGTCAGAATTTGGCTAAACCTAACCATTTTTGAGTTATTTGCAAAAAACTGCTGTTTGACCCCCATGTTTTATTTTTAGTAACGGTGGCCATGTTTTTCAACGGATCAAAAATCCCAACGCAAACTTTTTGCATAATACCCTAAGGAACAACCATACCAAGTTTGGTTGCATTTGGCCAAGCAGTTTCAGAGGAGAAGATGTTTGAATAAAAAGTTAACGACGACGACGGACGACGGACGACGACGACGACGGACGCCAAGGGATGACAATAGCTCACATGGACGGTCCAGGTGAGCTAACAATGACACACATTCATGTAATGCAACAGACCTAATTAGGTTTCCTTTTCTGCATTCACTACCAAAATTAATGTCATCCAACAAACTGGACCCAATGAAGTTAGACCTCCAGCGTAATGAACTGAACATTTAAGCAAGCAAAACCTTTTCTCTTTTTTGCGATACTTTTCATTCTATATACATTTGTAACAAAACATTAAGAAAACGGATTTTTTTACCTCTAAGGCTCTAAAGGACCATGACTCATATAAGGGGTCATCTGACAACTACGAACAAATTGACAATTTTGTAGAGCTGAATGGTCTGAACCAACAAAAGCTTTTCTCTATCTGCAATTTTTTTTTCTATATGGCACAAACATTTAAATAAAAAAAAACATTTTTGACCTTCAAAGGCCAATAACACAGCTATCTGACAACTTCCACACAATGGAGACTTTTGTAGAGCTGAATAAGATGAACATTTAAGCTTTCATTCTATATGACAAAACATGAAAAAAACACCACCATTTTTATGTTTTTGCCTTTAAAGGGCTTTAACTCCTATAAATGGGTAATAAATTCGTACCGCACATTGACTCTAACAAAATATTGATAGAGGGGAGCAAGTCCCTGCATGTGGCCCATAGAAGGTTGCTTCAAATTTCGTGTATCTCATACTTTTTGAGATATAAACCAGAAATTGTATTCTGATCCCCTGTTCTATTTTTAACAACGGCGGAAAACATTTTGGCAAGGGCCATGTTTTCGATCAAATCTCTTTTAAAATGAGGATCGTTTGTGTCCAGTATACCAAAAAGCGTTTTTGCAAAGTTTCAGGCGAATTGCTTTAGTGGTGGTTTTAGAGAAGATTTTTGAAAAATGTAAAAGGACGACGGATGCATAGTGATGGCATAAGCTCACATGGCCTTTGGTCAGGTTATGTAGTCTACCTAGTGGTTTCAGAAAATGTGTATGCAAGACATTTACAGATTACCATGTCATCTGCACAAGAGACAAACGTCAATCTAATCGATCATGTGGTTTCAGGAAAATGTGTTTACAAGCAAGACACCAAACAGACGGACGGACGACTTTTACCATGCCCGTCAGAGGTTTTAAATACCAACAATAAAAACTAGATTTGATTCAAATATTCATTTTAACAAGAATATATTTACACTTCAATATTTTACAGGAAGAATTTTACTGTTTTCTCGATTATGTTGAACTTCATACATGTAGTTACTAGTAATTGTTCCCACAGTATCTGTTCATCTTCAGTCGAAAGATTTCACTACATATGTCATTGCTCCCCAGTATTGGCCGGCGTTGCGAATCCCTCTGCGGTATTCTCGCTTCAAACGTTTAATTCTTTTCTCCAGCTTCCTCCACTTTCTTCTCATTTTTGGTCCGTCTCGCCCTTCATGTACTGTTCTTATTCTTCTTCTCTCAGAACGTTCTTCGTCTTTAAGCTTCCTTATAAATATCCATAAAGATGGGTGCTTTGTGCCAACAAAACGATTCCATTTACTGTGAAACCCTTGAATATAAAAAAAAGAGAACGAAAATATTGGATAGGAAAAAAAACACTTCCCAAATAGGTAAAATACAGAAGAGTTGATTATAATATCGATTCATACACACAAGGACAATAATTATTGTGCCTATTGCATTATAAAGAATTAAATGGCGGAAACTGCACTGTCCTATCATATGCATGCATTAAAATATACCTTACAACAAACATAACCTCTTAACAACCGTTTCTTACTTTATTTTGAAAAAATAATATTGTGAAAAGTGATAAAATGTTAACACTCCCTTTCCGGTTAGACGTACGGGCAGGTATGATTTTTATGTCATATGGAATAGAATAAAATATAATAATAGAAAAAATGATAGGTGGAATAAATGTATATGACACAACTCCTACAAAACAAAATTAGAATCCACAACAAAAGACACCGAGCAATCCGCAGGCGCTGCTAGCCATCTTGCTATGCGGAGAACGTACGCGTGATATAATTTCCCAAACCCCGACCCACAACGAAAGACAGCAAGCAGACTTCAAGTTTACCACAAGCGTTAAACATATAGGCTTTTTAGTGATGAATAGTTCTACCCATGTTTGTACATGTAGTTGTAAACATATACAAATGGAGTATATGTATAATGCAATTATGAAATTGTTACGGATAAAGCAAGTTTAATAATTTTAAGTTGCATAAAAATACCTTCTACAATATTATTTGTTCGGCAGTTCATGCCCCTTTCAAAAACATTCCACAAGGCTATGGGGAACTGGCCGTCAATGTACGTATTTCTGAAGTAGTTGAGGAATTCCTGGATTGCAGGGTATCTACCAATAAGGCGCCTTGTTCTTCTTTCTGTCTGTATCATGTTGAAGTTCTGTCGTACAATGTTGACAGGCAGATAACCTATAGCCATCAATTTCCTCAACAACATTCTAACATGTCGACGGCGGCGATATGTTCGAGATAGCCCTAATTCCTGAATTTTTCTCCACAAGCTTTGACAGAAATGAAAATAACACCCTACGACCCTGGTGTTTGGTAGCTCCGTTTCAATCGCATTTTTTAATCCCATTTCAAAGTCGCAAACCACTTTTTCAGGACTAAATCTATGGTGAGTCGTATTACGTACTCTGCGCTTGAGGTGCTGTAATAGTTGTCTGTAAGCGCCTGCCTCCTTTGTTGTCAATAAAGCCATACATAGACTGAAAGTTTGCCCTAAATATTTCCCATGAATGGTTACCATTTGCATGTATGGTTTAGGACAGGTCCTAAATGTGCCATCAATATATATGGTGGTGCATCTCTGGAGAATCTTAAGGTTTGCCCCGGTTACGAACAACAAGATACCCCAGTTATTATCTAATAGGCTCAGAAAAGGTCTGTGGGACCATGTTCTACCCCATTCGCCATTTATTTCAACATCATCTATTGAATGTGGGATGGGCGGCAATAAAGAGCTGCGTAACCGTTGAATCTTGCTTTTCATTTGGTGAAAGTCCGGTAGATCTTCAACGCCATCTTCACTGTCCATAAAGTCGGCTACCACTTTATCAAAAGACCGTCGAGTAGGCACTGTTGGATCTCTCTTTACCTCTTGTCTAATGGAGTTGAAAACTTGTTGCTCAAGGATAACAGCTTCGTCAGTGGCGTGGTTGTGCTGATCATACTGAAATCAACAATACTTTTTTGTAATGTATATTTAGTTAAGAAAAGTTTTGTACGAAGTGAACTTAAACAGTTCAATAAATCTATTTCTTCCGTCCAACGGCATATTTTTGAAGATTTTCAAATATGTTAACAAATTGTTGGTTTAACAACATTCAGAAGTCCGTGCTTAACTTTTTTTTTGGCTGCGTTTTCATTTTAAATTCCCATCGCTTTAAAGAAAGTATAATTATTTAGAAACAAATAAATGAGGAATTTGTCCATGGGACAGGGATGCCCCCTTGGCCCAAACAGGAAGTAGGGGTCCGACAGGTAAAAAAATCGCTAAGGACATATAGTTTGTCATACTGAAACATCCTACCAAATTTCAAATTAATATCATGTACGGTTTCTGAGAAAAACTTGACGAAAATTTTCATATCTTTTGATCACAATCGAACAACCACTATAGTATGTCAAAACTCTATTTCAAGAAATTTAATCCACCTTGCGATTCATGTGGGTACGGAACCAGGGGTGGATAAAGGATTTTCGGTTAAAGGGGGCGTTGGTATTTAATATTCGCCGAATGGAACGATTTGGGCCTTTTTTCATTGATTTCACAGTAAACATGATCTAAAAGTCATATTTTGTCCCGTTTTAGGGCCGATGGGGGGATTGGGTGTCGTGCGCCCCCTTACGCACGGACCATTTGACAATTTGTTTGGGATTTTTTCTTGAGCTAGGAAATTAAAAAAACATGACATGTTTTTATAGATATATATGGTCTTAAAAAAACAAGAAAATGAAGAAGTTTTTTTTCTAGTAATTCAATAGTCTAGTTATTTCCTACCTCAAGAACAGTTATGTCTGGAGATTCCTCTGTCAAATCGAAGAGAAGTGTGTTCAGCTTGGCTCTGCACCCTGTTTTCCAACACCTCAAATGGATCTTCTCTTTTGTTTCACGGTTTTTCTGATAACGAAAACCCTCGTTTATCAAAATTTTCCCCCTTTTAATTCCGGGCATAAGATACGCCATGTTACACGCGTGTACCCTAATTTTCAAGCATGATGCAAGGAGCGGTTCCCTTTTTATATACCACTGGTTCGCGCCGTTACGTCGACTCGTGCAAGGGTAATTGGCGGGCATTGCGGTTTCTGACGTAAAGCAGGGTTGGTTCGGAAGTCTCCGAACAAAGTCGTTAGGCTTCTGAGATTATCCGAGTTCGTCGAAAGTTTTGCAGTTGTGAAAGTCTTGTATTGGGGGGGGGGGGGGGGGGCGGGGTTGGTAAGGGGCTGTGTCATTTGAAACCTCATAGTTCTTTTGATAATGCTTATGATTTATTTAAAATATAACTAGTAGTGCGTAAAATAAATTGACAAGTTATAAATATAAACAATGATAAAAGTTAATTTTTACTGGGTAATATTTTACTTTAAAATAAGGAGGTTGGTCCTGTACACTTCCAAATACCTCTGCTCAGACCACACATTTCGAGAGCATCGTTCGACGGATTGAAATAGAACATGGCACACATATAGGACGTCATGAGGCAGTGTTGCATATTTTTTTTCGGAATTTTCATAATGGCCGCCTCGGACGATATCGGCTAATTTTTTTTTAAAATCGTCTTGATTTTGGTAAAATGGGTATGCCGATCAACTTGACGCGACTACGGCCATTTTAAAATGGCGGACGTTTTACCAACCCCCCCCCCCCCCCCGGAAAACGTCGACTTTGCCCGATTTCAATGAAAAATGATTTCTAGGTATATTTTGATGCACTGAATTGAATGAATACTATCCAAGGCGATTTTGGGCGACATCGCTAAAATATACGTTTTTTCGGACTATCGGACCTTCGGACTATCGGACCTTCGGACTAACGGACCTTCGGACTATCGGACCTTCGGACTAACGGACCTTCGGACTATCGGACCTTCGGAATATCGGGTGGATACCAGAGAATACACGTGCAATAAATCTCGTTGTTTCTATGGTAAGGTTTAATCTATACATCTAAACATTTCGAATAATATTCAAATACTAAATAAAAACCACACTTTAAATGTATGAATTTAATTCAATTCACAAACAAAACATTGATGCAGATAGAACTTTTATTACATGTCAAATTGGTGAATGGGAGAGAACTCGTGGTTCCAGATTTGAAAGTTACTTTTGACCGCAGTCCAAAACAGTATACACTATTATGTTATTGTATTGTTGTTCTGCGTTCTATAACAAGGGTTTCCGACATATCTACTTTACCTACTAAACAAAAGCAAGAACGGTAACTTTAAATTTTACTTTCTTTAAATGTATACAAATGTTACATAAAAAAAGTCGGTGGCCGAGTGGTTAAGGTAGTTCGTCTACTATTGATCACGTGTTTTGTCAACACCGAAATTGCGGTTTCGATTATCACTGCAGGCAGAGTGTACTCGACTCCAATCTTAATTGACAAGGATTGCCAGTTTTCCTACCACAGGTCGGGGGTTCTCTCCGGGTACTCCGTCCTCCTCCCCAATAAATACTGGACGCCATGATATAGCTGAAAAATTGCTGAAAGTTGCGTTAAAACACTATTCAAACAAACAAACAAAATCTTTAAGCTTCCAAACACACCCCAACAACCACCTGCCCATCCAATTCAAATGTATCACATGAACATAGCCGAGGTCACCCTTTTTTAGTTTGTCTTTTTTTTTGTTTCATAATACCAAGCCGGTGGGGAAACACCACTTAATTTTTTTTAATTGCTACATTGCGCAAAACCCACAGAATGATTGTCAAATTTTTATACATTTTGAAAAAAAAACGAATGCATTCTATATTGCCGCAGTCACCAATACGACAATTTATTTTTCTCAACCAAAAATAACCCTTTTTTACCTTTTACCCTTTTTTGAAGTATACATCTAAGTAAACCAAAACGTTTACCATGCTGATATTTAAAATACCTGTGTTATAATTATAGATAAAAGTATGATAGTTTACTTTATTTCATTATTTCATATGTTAATATCTGTCTACAAGCTGAAACAAATGTTCATCGCCACCTTTTATTTTACATAGATATATAGGCGTTAAATTTTTAAAGTATAAAACTATATTATATATACAAAAATGCTGAATTAGATAACTGTCAGATTACGAAAATTCCATCGTCACACGCTAGTACATATGTACCTTGTCTATGTCTACGATTCACTATGGTTAATGAAGCTATATTTTTATATAGCGGATTTTGTCGAGGTTTCTAGACCCGCTGGACATAGTGCAGGCGAATTGGTGCCAATGTCACAACGGTGTGAGTTCGAATCCCGCTGAAGCTAAGCAAAATAGGATACTGTTAAAAATCTAATTCTAACAGTGTTGGGCTTAATTTTAAGATGTATATATAAATTTTCGATATTAACCCTGTATTTCTGATGCTGCAGAAATCCGTTGGATAGATATACTATATATTTGTTGTCACAATATATATATATATATCAGAAATACAGGGTTAATATATATATATATATATAAAGTCTAAAGAAGCTACCAACCAATACACTTACTAAGTATCGGATCGCCAATATGACGATACAGCATAAACAAAAAAATAATAAATAAGTCTAGAGAATTATGCAACGATACAAATTTAAAGATGTTTCTACTAAAAAATGATTCTATTAATAAATATGACAAAATTTTCGACCAACTGATGGCCTTCTTCAGTGTCAATATCAATCTATAATAAACGATAAAATTTGGATACTGGTACATCAGCATCCGGTATGGATGTGATCGGATCTGATTTTATTGATCTTGAACTATCACATCTATCAGTCATTACATAAAGGAGTAATGTACAGTTATATAAACCATCTTATCTTTAACTTCTTGATATTCATGAATTTATTGTTTATATTTTGAATGATATTTATTGTTTTTTGTTTATTCCATTGGGGTGTACAGAGCAGAGCTCTTTGATCCAGAATTTCTCTCGGGCCTCCCGTTCAGAGTCTCGCCACTTGCAGTTCTGCTCGATAATTAGGATTTTTATGTGATCAAAATCCTTTGGAGTGTGGTCGGGCAGTCTGAAGTGTTGGCTTACGGACAGAAACTGTTTCTTAGTAAGGTCACTTCTGTGACCATTCAGTCGTTTGTGGAATGGCTGTTTGGACTCGCCGACATATTGTAAGCCACAGATGGGACACTCAAGAATGTAAATGACATTCGAGCTTTTGCAGTTAACAGTAGTAAATATTTTGTACTGTTTACCTGTGACTTTGCTGTTAAATGTAGACGAGAGTTCCATATGTTTGCAACATTTGCAGCGTTTGTCACCACAAGACTGACTTCTGCCAGCGGCAGTGCTGGGCTTTGCAATCTCTGCTCGTACCAATAAGTTGCGGAGACTGTTGGGTTGTTTAAACGCAACCATGGGGGGCTCTGGAAAGATTCTTGACAATCTGGGATTTTTTTCAATCGATTTCCAATGTTCACGAATGGTGCTAATTGTGTTTTTCAAACAAGGGTGGTAAGTTAGTACGCAGGGAACTCTATTGCATTTCGTTTTTTCTTTATATTGAAGAAGGGTACGCCTCGATGTCTGCTGTGCTTTTTGAAAATTCTTTTTGATGTTATTATTCTTGTACCCCCTTCTTCTAAGGTGTCCTTTTAATTTCCCTAGTCTCCTTTTAAACGAATCGTCGGTGGAACAGATTCGTCGGAGTCTAAGAGCTTGACTATAAGGAATGCTCTTTGTCACATGAGGAGGATGACAGCTACTAGGTAAAAGGTATTGGTTGGTGTCTGTTGGTTTGGAATACAGCTCAGTGGACAACTCACCATTTGCGGATAAGGAGCTGGAAGTATCGAGGAAAGATATACTAGATTTTGAGATTTCATAAGTAAATTTGATAGAGGGATGGATGTTATTGGCACGTGTGATAAAGTTTTGTAATCCCTCATCAGTATGTATCCACTTCATATCAACATCATCAATAAACCTGTACCAAGATAGTGGTTTTTCAATAGACGATTGGAGAAGTTCTTTTTCTAATTTACCCATAAATATGTTAGCATATGATGGAGCCATTTTAGTTCCCATAGCTGTTCCATTTATTTGCAAGAAATGGTCTCCATTAAAAGTGAAGTTGTTCTTTTTTAGCACCAATGTCAGCATTGCGACTAAACATTCAGTCGGAGGATCTTTGACTGAACGACTTTCCCAGACCTCTCTGCATGCTTCTATGCCATCAGCATGAGGAATGTTGGTATAGAGAGAGGTGACATCCATAGTGACCAGAGTGGTACCCGGTGGAAGGGGATTCATGGCTGCCATCTTTTGTAGATAGTCGGTGGTGTCCTTCACAAATGATGGGAGTGATTCAACATGTGGTCGAAGATGGTAATCTACAAATTCAGATATTTTTTCTGTCGGGTGGCCGTTAGCTGATACGATAGGTCTACCGGGGTTGTTAGGTTTGTGAATTTTAGGTAGAAGGTAGAATCTGCCGGCTTTTGGATTATCTGGTGTTAGGTATCGAGAGTTTTATCATCAATATAGCCTAGAGTGTTCATTTTGGTTAATTCCTTAGTTATTTCATCACTGAATTTCTCTGTGGGGTCCTCTTCTAATTTCATATAAAACCGGTCATCATTCAGTTGACGTTCAGCCTCTCGAATATAAGCAGATTTGTCCATAACCACAACCGCACTACCCTTGTCTGCTGGTTTGATGACTATTTCTACATTTGATCTTAAGTTTCTTAGGCAGTTCGTTCGTCAGGAGAGAGATTGTCAAAATTGTTTGTATAAGATTCAACTGTGCTAATTATTTCTGTTTTGACGTTGTCTATAAATGACTCTAAATTTGTATTCTTACTAGGTTTGGGGACCCATTCACTTTTTTTGACAAATCTATATTTGGTATCTCCTTCTATGTCACTACTGGAGTTCACCTCATAATCTTCCTCTTTCTTCGAAGCAAAATATTCTTTAATTCTTAAGCTTCTGGCAAAATAATCCAATTCCTGGGATAGTTTAGTGCTGTTGATAGGACCAGGAACTGGACAGAAATTTAAACCCTTTGCTAGTAGAGATGTTTCACTCTCTGTAAGATGGTGACTAGAGAGGTTAACAACAGTGTTGGAATCGTTGTTGGTTGAAAGGGATTTCCGTTTGAAGTGTCTATTGCGTCTCTTTATCTGCGATGGTAATGTGGTATTCTGTTGGTTAGGAATACCGTCGCGATTAAATTTCCGCCGTTGATGTTTGGAGAGGGTGTAACTTTGGATGGTGGCGATGTCATTTAGACGCTTAAGAATGTTTTCATATTCTCTTATCTGTAATTTTTTCTTACATGTTATCATCAGGTTTTCAAGATCAGACGATAGTTTTATTAGATGTTCTTCACAGTGATTTTTCATAAGGGTCAGCAGGCGTTTTGAACAGTGAAACAGAGTCTGATCCCATTTTCTATAAAAGGTGTTAGAATCACTGCCAGGTGTTTGAGGTAAGAGTTTGATCTGTAAACCCTTAGGTATAACACCTCGTACTATATAGTTATTGATATAAGATAGGTGATGTTGAGTTTTCACTTGTTTTTGTTTAAGTACTCTCAGATGTTTGAAGTATTCTTCATATGACATTATAAAAAATGCCCGTAATGTTCTTCATATGACATTATAAAAGATGGAATAATGTAAGTCCACTGGGATCGTGTAAATACACAATACAGGTAGTACAAAATATAATATATAAAGTCTAAAGAAGCTACCAACCAATACACTTACTAAGTATCGGATCGCCAATATGACGATACAGCATAAACAAAAAAATAATATATAAGTCTAGAGAATTATGCAACGATACAAATTTAAAGATGTTTCTACTAAAAAATGATTCTATTAATAAATATGACAACATTTTCGACCAACTGATGGCCTTCTTCAGTGTCAATATCAATCTATAATAAACGATAAAATTTGGATACTGGTACATCAGCATCCGGTAGTGATGTGATCGGATCTGATTTTATTGATCTTGAACTTTCTCGAATCACATCTATCAGTCATTACATAAGGGAGTAATGTACAGTTATATAAACCATCTTATCTTTAACTTCTTGATATTTATGAATTTATTGTTTATATTTTGAATGATATTTATTGTTTTTTGTTTATTCCATTGGGGTGTACAGAGCAGAGCTCTTTGCTCCAGAATTTCTCTCGGGCCTCCCGTTCAGAGTCTCGCCACTTGCAGTTCTGCTCGATAATTAAGATTTTTATGTGATCAAAATCCTTTGGAGTGTGGTCGGGCAGTCTGAAGTGTTGGCTTACGGGCAGAAACTGTTTCTTAGTAAGGTCACTTCTGTGACCATTCAGTCGTTTGTGGAATGGCTGTTTGGACTCGCCGACATATTGTAAGCCACAGATGGGACACTCAAGAATGTAAATGACATTCGAGCTTTTGCAGTTAACAGTAGTAAATATTTTGTACTGTTTACCTGTGACTTTGCTGTTAAATGTAGACGAGAGTTCCATATGTTTGCAACATTTGCAGCGTTTGTCACCACAAGACTGACTTCTGCCAGCGGCAGTGCTGGGCTTTGCAATCTCTGCTCGTACCAATAAGTTGCGGAGACTGTTGGGTTGTTTAAACGCAACCATGGGGGGCTCTGGAAAGATTCTTGACAATCTGGGATTTTTTTCAATCGATTTCCAATGTTCACGAATGGTGCTAATTGTACTAATTTGCTAATTTGCTACTAGCAAAGGGTTTTAATTTCTGTCCAGTTCCTGGTCCTATCAACAGCACTAAACTATCCCAGGAATTGGATTATTTTGCCAGAAGCTTAAGAATTAAAGAATATTTTGCTTCGAAGAAAGAGGAAGATTATGAGGTGAACTCCAGTAGTGACATAGAAGGAGATACCAAATATAGATTTGTCAAAAAAAGTGAATGGGTCCCCAAACCTAGTAAGAATACAACTTTAGAGTCATTTATAGACAACGTCAAAACAGAAATAATTAGCACAGTTGAATCTTATACAAACAATTTTGACAATCTCTCTCCTGACGAACGAACTGCCTTAAGAAACTTAAGATCAAATGTAGAAATAGTCATCAAACCAGCAGACAAGGGTAGTGCGGTTGTGGTTATGGACAAATCTGCTTATATTCGAGAGGCTGAACGTCAACTAAATGATGA
>OX104111.1:35880953-35949965 GCA_944474755.1 Limnoperna fortunei | reverse complement strand
TGGTTACTAGTTTACTAACAAATTTACCCCTAGCAAGCATCAGATTAGAAAATAAATAATTTTAGTATTAACCCATGCCAGCAATGTAACCGACTTAAGCCGCAGGTGTAAAATTGACAAATTCATCTTAAATACACTATTTTTCTGCATACTAGAATGTCTACCAGTTCTAGTTTTATACATTTTGACCCTTTCATTACATCCAAAACCTAAAACAAGAGTTTATTTAAATTATAGCACATTCTACTAAGCGCGGACCACTGCAGACCCCATAATTTCATACAATATTACATAATACCATATTTAGGCTGAAATTTGACCCCCCTTATAGGTTTTGGCTCTGATGAGCAATTAAAATGATAGTCTTGGTGATTTACCTTCTTTCAGTACCATTTTTATCAAAAGAAATAGAAGTTGATATACCTGTCTATGGCCTCTTCATAAAGAAGATGTTTTTGTTCAACAAATTAAATAAAATTTTTCCTGGTCTTAGATTTATGTTAGTCGAAACAAATTCTAAAATTTTGTTGAATTCCTTTCAGCGGTTTTCAAGAAATGCATGAAAACATACAAAGACCTCACATGCGCGTTAACATGAAAAATTAGCTTGGTAATCAAGAAATGCATTATTCCTTAATTTTTCAATTTCTTAGTTGCAGATGTAAATAGCAAGCTTGGCAATATACATCCAACATAAATGGACTTATTTCACACATAGAAAGGCACTAATTACATAATTTTATCATATATTTTGCATCTTTTTAGTTAATTTCATATCCCCCCCCCCCCTTTTTACAAAGTGAGATACTGAGTACCTTCAAACTGTTGGGATAAGACTTTTATCTCTTGAAATACATTTCAATTAAGAAAAATAGTATGAAACTGTCCTAATTATGCACCTAGTACATCCTGAGAAAGTTTTTGAGTTCAAATTTAAATTTATTGATATTCAGTTGTACTATGTTTTGGAGGTGTACATTAATGGTTTCTAAACTGAGACTAAAATTTTATGAATTTCATTAAATGCGTTCACTATTCCATTAAGCTTAATAGTTAAATGAACATTCCTTACTAAAAAAAAAACCACTAAAGTTCAAACTGGCATACAAAGAAACAAAATTATATCTTGCTTTGGTATGAAATTGCAAAAATTGGCCAATTTCCCATTACTGCTCATGTTTAGGGAATTTTTGACAGAAGTACCATCATCTCAAGGCCCAATTATCTTAACAAGTACAATTATTGCATATGGTTACTAGTTTACTAACAAATTTACCCCTAGCAAGCATCAGATTAGAAAATAAATAATTTTAGTATTAACCCATGCCAGCAATGTAACCGACTTAAGCCGCAGGTGTAAAATTGACAAATTCATCTTAAATACACTATTTTTCTGCATACTAGAATGTCTACCAGTTCTAGTTTTATACATTTTGACCCTTTCATTACATCCAAAACCTAAAACAAGAGTTTATTTAAATTATAGCACATTCTACTAAGCGCGGACCACTGCAGACCCCATAATTTCATACAATATTACATAATACCATATTTAGGCTGAAATTTGACCCCCCTTATAGGTTTTGGCTCTGATGAGCAATTAAAATGATAGTCTTGGTGATTTACCTTCTTTCAGTACCATTTTTATCAAAAGAAATAGAAGTTGATATACCTGTCTATGGCCTCTTCAGGTGTAGGACCACCATAGATTTTTTACTCTTCGGCTATATTAAAATTTGATAATTTTGACTTATCCTAGAAAATTTACCTTTGTTTCAAATTAAGTGACACTTCTGTCCCCTATAAAAATGCACTGGCTGAACATTCTGTCAAAATTTCACAATATGTTTCATTGCATATAAGAAAAAACGCTCAACCTGAAGTCCACGTGGTCTAAAAATCTACTTTCACTTTCTATTTCAGTCCAAAAATAGTGCTTGTCCCTAATTGACTCTCAACTAATGTTCATTTAAAACCAATAAAACTTTATCCTCAAGTTTCCTAGAATATTCAGCTTTCCAAAAATACCAAATTTATTCTGGTATCATGTGCGGTTCAAATTCTATATGATGCAAGAGTGAACCTGGTCTGTTGACTAGTACTACTTTTACGTACAACCTCTGGACTGGTTTCCCGGTATTTGGTGGTCCTACACCTAAAGAAGATGTTTTTGTTCAACAAATTAAATAAAATTTTTCCTGGTCTTAGATTTATGTTAGTCGAAACAAATTCTAAAATTTTGTTGAATTCCTTTCAGCGGTTTTCAAGAAATGCATGAAAACATACAAAGACCTCACATGCGCGTTAACATGAAAAATTAGCTTGGTAATCAAGAAATGCATTATTCCTTAATTTTTCAATTTCTTAGTTGCAGATGTAAATAGCAAGCTTGGCAATATACATCCAACATAAATGGACTTATTTCACACATAGAAAGGCACTAATTACATAATTTTATCATATATTTTGCATCTTTTTAGTTAATTTCATATCCCCCCCCCCCCCTTTTTACAAAGTGAGATACTGAGTACCTTCAAACTGTTGGGATAAGACTTTTATCTCTTGAAATACATTTCAATTAAGAAAAATAGTATGAAACTGTCCTAATTATGCACCTAGTACATCCTGAGAAAGTTTTTGAGTTCAAATTTAAATTTATTGATATTCAGTTGTACTATGTTTTGGAGGTGTACATTAATGGTTTCTAAACTGAGACTAAAATTTTATGAATTTCATTAAATGCGTTCACTATTCCATTAAGCTTAATAGTTAAATGAACATTCCTTACTAAAAAAAAAACCACTAAAGTTCAAACTGGCATACAAAGAAACAAAATTATATCTTGCTTTGGTATGAAATTGCAAAAATTGGCCAATTTCCCATTACTGCTCATGTTTAGGGAATTTTTGACAGAAGTACCATCATCTCAAGGCCCAATTATCTTAACAAGTACAATTATTGCATATGGTTACTAGTTTACTAACAAATTTACCCCTAGCAAGCATCAGATTAGAAAATAAATAATTTTAGTATTAACCCATGCCAGCAATGTAACCGACTTAAGCCGCAGGTGTAAAATTGACAAATTCATCTTAAATACACTATTTTTCTGCATACTAGAATGTCTACCAGTTCTAGTTTTATACATTTTGACCCTTTCATTACATCCAAAACCTAAAACAAGAGTTTATTTAAATTATAGCACATTCTACTAAGCGCGGACCACTGCAGACCCCATAATTTCATACAATATTACATAATACCATATTTAGGCTGAAATTTGACCCCCCTTATAGGTTTTGGCTCTGATGAGCAATTAAAATGATAGTCTTGGTGATTTACCTTCTTTCAGTACCATTTTTATCAAAAGAAATAGAAGTTGATATACCTGTCTATGGCCTCTAAAGAAGATGTTTTTGTTCAACAAATTAAATAAAATTTTTCCTGGTCTTAGATTTATGTTAGTCGAAACAAATTCTAAAATTTTGTTGAATTCCTTTCAGCGGTTTTCAAGAAATGCATGAAAACATACAAAGACCTCACATGCGCGTTAACATGAAAAATTAGCTTGGTAATCAAGAAATGCATTATTCCTTAATTTTTCAATTTCTTAGTTGCAGATGTAAATAGCAAGCTTGGCAATATACATCCAACATAAATGGACTTATTTCACACATAGAAAGGCACTAATTACATAATTTTATCATATATTTTGCATCTTTTTAGTTAATTTCATATCCCCCCCCCCCTTTTTACAAAGTGAGATACTGAGTACCTTCAAACTGTTGGGATAAGACTTTTATCTCTTGAAATACATTTCAATTAAGAAAAATAGTATGAAACTGTCCTAATTATGCACCTAGTACATCCTGAGAAAGTTTTTGAGTTCAAATTTAAATTTATTGATATTCAGTTGTACTATGTTTTGGAGGTGTACATTAATGGTTTCTAAACTGAGACTAAAATTTTATGAATTTCATTAAATGCGTTCACTATTCCATTAAGCTTAATAGTTAAATGAACATTCCTTACTAAAAAAAAAACCACTAAAGTTCAAACTGGCATACAAAGAAACAAAATTATATCTTGCTTTGGTATGAAATTGCAAAAATTGGCCAATTTCCCATTACTGCTCATGTTTAGGGAATTTTTGACAGAAGTACCATCATCTCAAGGCCCAATTATCTTAACAAGTACAATTATTGCATATGGTTACTAGTTTACTAACAAATTTACCCCTAGCAAGCATCAGATTAGAAAATAAATAATTTTAGTATTAACCCATGCCAGCAATGTAACCGACTTAAGCCGCAGGTGTAAAATTGACAAATTCATCTTAAATACACTATTTTTCTGCATACTAGAATGTCTACCAGTTCTAGTTTTATACATTTTGACCCTTTCATTACATCCAAAACCTAAAACAAGAGTTTATTTAAATTATAGCACATTCTACTAAGCGCGGACCACTGCAGACCCCATAATTTCATACAATATTACATAATACCATATTTAGGCTGAAATTTGACCCCCCTTATAGGTTTTGGCTCTGATGAGCAATTAAAATGATAGTCTTGGTGATTTACCTTCTTTCAGTACCATTTTTATCAAAAGAAATAGAAGTTGATATACCTGTCTATGGCCTCTTCAGGTGTAGGACCACCATAGATTTTTTACTCTTCGGCTATATTAAAATTTGATAATTTTGACTTATCCTAGAAAATTTACCTTTGTTTCAAATTAAGTGACACTTCTGTCCCCTATAAAAATGCACTGGCTGAACATTCTGTCAAAATTTCACAATATGTTTCATTGCATATAAGAAAAAACGCTCAACCTGAAGTCCACGTGGTCTAAAAATCTACTTTCACTTTCTATTTCAGTCCAAAAATAGTGCTTGTCCCTAATTGACTCTCAACATTTTAATGTTCATTTAAAACCAATAAAACTTTATCCTCAAGTTTCCTAGAATATTCAGCTTTCCAAAAATACCAAATTTATTCTGGTATCATGTGCGGTTCAAATTCTATATGATGCAAGAGTGAACCTGTCTGTTGACTAGTACTACTTTTACGTACAACCTCTGGACTGGTTCCCGGTATTTGGTGGTCCTACACCTAAAGAAGATGTTTTTGTTCAACAAATTAAATAAAATTTTTCCTGGTCTTAGATTTATGTTAGTCGAAACAAATTCTAAAATTTTGTTGAATTCCTTTCAGCGGTTTTCAAGAAATGCATGAAAACATACAAAGACCTCACATGCGCGTTAACATGAAAAATTAGCTTGGTAATCAAGAAATGCATTATTCCTTAATTTTTCAATTTCTTAGTTGCAGATGTAAATAGCAAGCTTGGCAATATACATCCAACATAAATGGACTTATTTCACACATAGAAAGGCACTAATTACATAATTTTATCATATATTTTGCATCTTTTTAGTTAATTTCATATCCCCCCCCCCCCTTTTTACAAAGTGAGATACTGAGTACCTTCAAACTGTTGGGATAAGACTTTTATCTCTTGAAATACATTTCAATTAAGAAAAATAGTATGAAACTGTCCTAATTATGCACCTAGTACATCCTGAGAAAGTTTTTGAGTTCAAATTTAAATTTATTGATATTCAGTTGTACTATGTTTTGGAGGTGTACATTAATGGTTTCTAAACTGAGACTAAAATTTTATGAATTTCATTAAATGCGTTCACTATTCCATTAAGCTTAATAGTTAAATGAACATTCCTTACTAAAAAAAAAACCACTAAAGTTCAAACTGGCATACAAAGAAACAAAATTATATCTTGCTTTGGTATGAAATTGCAAAAATTGGCCAATTTCCCATTACTGCTCATGTTTAGGGAATTTTTGACAGAAGTACCATCATCTCAAGGCCCAATTATCTTAACAAGTACAATTATTGCATATGGTTACTAGTTTACTAACAAATTTACCCCTAGCAAGCATCAGATTAGAAAATAAATAATTTTAGTATTAACCCATGCCAGCAATGTAACCGACTTAAGCCGCAGGTGTAAAATTGACAAATTCATCTTAAATACACTATTTTTCTGCATACTAGAATGTCTACCAGTTCTAGTTTTATACATTTTGACCCTTTCATTACATCCAAAACCTAAAACAAGAGTTTATTTAAATTATAGCACATTCTACTAAGCGCGGACCACTGCAGACCCCATAATTTCATACAATATTACATAATACCATATTTAGGCTGAAATTTGACCCCCCTTATAGGTTTTGGCTCTGATGAGCAATTAAAATGATAGTCTTGGTGATTTACCTTCTTTCAGTACCATTTTTATCAAAAGAAATAGAAGTTGATATACCTGTCTATGGCCTCTAAAGAAGATGTTTTTGTTCAACAAATTAAATAAAATTTTTCCTGGTCTTAGATTTATGTTAGTCGAAACAAATTCTAAAATTTTGTTGAATTCCTTTCAGCGGTTTTCAAGAAATGCATGAAAACATACAAAGACCTCACATGCGCGTTAACATGAAAAATTAGCTTGGTAATCAAGAAATGCATTATTCCTTAATTTTTCAATTTCTTAGTTGCAGATGTAAATAGCAAGCTTGGCAATATACATCCAACATAAATGGACTTATTTCACACATAGAAAGGCACTAATTACATAATTTTATCATATATTTTGCATCTTTTTAGTTAATTTCATATCCCCCCCCCCCTTTTTACAAAGTGAGATACTGAGTACCTTCAAACTGTTGGGATAAGACTTTTATCTCTTGAAATACATTTCAATTAAGAAAAATAGTATGAAACTGTCCTAATTATGCACCTAGTACATCCTGAGAAAGTTTTTGAGTTCAAATTTAAATTTATTGATATTCAGTTGTACTATGTTTTGGAGGTGTACATTAATGGTTTCTAAACTGAGACTAAAATTTTATGAATTTCATTAAATGCGTTCACTATTCCATTAAGCTTAATAGTTAAATGAACATTCCTTACTAAAAAAAAAACCACTAAAGTTCAAACTGGCATACAAAGAAACAAAATTATATCTTGCTTTGGTATGAAATTGCAAAAATTGGCCAATTTCCCATTACTGCTCATGTTTAGGGAATTTTTGACAGAAGTACCATCATCTCAAGGCCCAATTATCTTAACAAGTACAATTATTGCATATGGTTACTAGTTTACTAACAAATTTACCCCTAGCAAGCATCAGATTAGAAAATAAATAATTTTAGTATTAACCCATGCCAGCAATGTAACCGACTTAAGCCGCAGGTGTAAAATTGACAAATTCATCTTAAATACACTATTTTTCTGCATACTAGAATGTCTACCAGTTCTAGTTTTATACATTTTGACCCTTTCATTACATCCAAAACCTAAAACAAGAGTTTATTTAAATTATAGCACATTCTACTAAGCGCGGACCACTGCAGACCCCATAATTTCATACAATATTACATAATACCATATTTAGGCTGAAATTTGACCCCCCTTATAGGTTTTGGCTCTGATGAGCAATTAAAATGATAGTCTTGGTGATTTACCTTCTTTCAGTACCATTTTTATCAAAAGAAATAGAAGTTGATATACCTGTCTATGGCCTCTTCATAAAGAAGATGTTTTTGTTCAACAAATTAAATAAAATTTTTCCTGGTCTTAGATTTATGTTAGTCGAAACAAATTCTAAAATTTTGTTGAATTCCTTTCAGCGGTTTTCAAGAAATGCATGAAAACATACAAAGACCTCACATGCGCGTTAACATGAAAAATTAGCTTGGTAATCAAGAAATGCATTATTCCTTAATTTTTCAATTTCTTAGTTGCAGATGTAAATAGCAAGCTTGGCAATATACATCCAACATAAATGGACTTATTTCACACATAGAAAGGCACTAATTACATAATTTTATCATATATTTTGCATCTTTTTAGTTAATTTCATATCCCCCCCCCCCTTTTTACAAAGTGAGATACTGAGTACCTTCAAACTGTTGGGATAAGACTTTTATCTCTTGAAATACATTTCAATTAAGAAAAATAGTATGAAACTGTCCTAATTATGCACCTAGTACATCCTGAGAAAGTTTTTGAGTTCAAATTTAAATTTATTGATATTCAGTTGTACTATGTTTTGGAGGTGTACATTAATGGTTTCTAAACTGAGACTAAAATTTTATGAATTTCATTAAATGCGTTCACTATTCCATTAAGCTTAATAGTTAAATGAACATTCCTTACTAAAAAAAAAACCACTAAAGTTCAAACTGGCATACAAAGAAACAAAATTATATCTTGCTTTGGTATGAAATTGCAAAAATTGGCCAATTTCCCATTACTGCTCATGTTTAGGGAATTTTTGACAGAAGTACCATCATCTCAAGGCCCAATTATCTTAACAAGTACAATTATTGCATATGGTTACTAGTTTACTAACAAATTTACCCCTAGCAAGCATCAGATTAGAAAATAAATAATTTTAGTATTAACCCATGCCAGCAATGTAACCGACTTAAGCCGCAGGTGTAAAATTGACAAATTCATCTTAAATACACTATTTTTCTGCATACTAGAATGTCTACCAGTTCTAGTTTTATACATTTTGACCCTTTCATTACATCCAAAACCTAAAACAAGAGTTTATTTAAATTATAGCACATTCTACTAAGCGCGGACCACTGCAGACCCCATAATTTCATACAATATTACATAATACCATATTTAGGCTGAAATTTGACCCCCCTTATAGGTTTTGGCTCTGATGAGCAATTAAAATGATAGTCTTGGTGATTTACCTTCTTTCAGTACCATTTTTATCAAAAGAAATAGAAGTTGATATACCTGTCTATGGCCTCTTCAGGTGTAGGACCACCATAGATTTTTTACTCTTCGGCTATATTAAAATTTGATAATTTTGACTTATCCTAGAAAATTTACCTTTGTTTCAAATTAAGTGACACTTCTGTCCCCTATAAAAATGCACTGGCTGAACATTCTGTCAAAATTTCACAATATGTTTCATTGCATATAAGAAAAAACGCTCAACCTGAAGTCCACGTGGTCTAAAAATCTACTTTCACTTTCTATTTCAGTCCAAAAATAGTGCTTGTCCCTAATTGACTCTCAACATTTTAATGTTCATTTAAAACCAATAAAACTTTATCCTCAAGTTTCCTAGAATATTCAGCTTTCCAAAAATACCAAATTTATTCTGGTATCATGTGCGGTTCAAATTCTATATGATGCAAGAGTGAACCTGTCTGTTGACTAGTACTACTTTTACGTACAACCTCTGGACTGGTTCCCGGTATTTGGTGGTCCTACACCTAAAGAAGATGTTTTTGTTCAACAAATTAAATAAAATTTTTCCTGGTCTTAGATTTATGTTAGTCGAAACAAATTCTAAAATTTTGTTGAATTCCTTTCAGCGGTTTTCAAGAAATGCATGAAAACATACAAAGACCTCACATGCGCGTTAACATGAAAAATTAGCTTGGTAATCAAGAAATGCATTATTCCTTAATTTTTCAATTTCTTAGTTGCAGATGTAAATAGCAAGCTTGGCAATATACATCCAACATAAATGGACTTATTTCACACATAGAAAGGCACTAATTACATAATTTTATCATATATTTTGCATCTTTTTAGTTAATTTCATATCCCCCCCCCCTTTTTACAAAGTGAGATACTGAGTACCTTCAAACTGTTGGGATAAGACTTTTATCTCTTGAAATACATTTCAATTAAGAAAAATAGTATGAAACTGTCCTAATTATGCACCTAGTACATCCTGAGAAAGTTTTTGAGTTCAAATTTAAATTTATTGATATTCAGTTGTACTATGTTTTGGAGGTGTACATTAATGGTTTCTAAACTGAGACTAAAATTTTATGAATTTCATTAAATGCGTTCACTATTCCATTAAGCTTAATAGTTAAATGAACATTCCTTACTAAAAAAAAAACCACTAAAGTTCAAACTGGCATACAAAGAAACAAAATTATATCTTGCTTTGGTATGAAATTGCAAAAATTGGCCAATTTCCCATTACTGCTCATGTTTAGGGAATTTTTGACAGAAGTACCATCATCTCAAGGCCCAATTATCTTAACAAGTACAATTATTGCATATGGTTACTAGTTTACTAACAAATTTACCCCTAGCAAGCATCAGATTAGAAAATAAATAATTTTAGTATTAACCCATGCCAGCAATGTAACCGACTTAAGCCGCAGGTGTAAAATTGACAAATTCATCTTAAATACACTATTTTTCTGCATACTAGAATGTCTACCAGTTCTAGTTTTATACATTTTGACCCTTTCATTACATCCAAAACCTAAAACAAGAGTTTATTTAAATTATAGCACATTCTACTAAGCGCGGACCACTGCAGACCCCATAATTTCATACAATATTACATAATACCATATTTAGGCTGAAATTTGACCCCCCTTATAGGTTTTGGCTCTGATGAGCAATTAAAATGATAGTCTTGGTGATTTACCTTCTTTCAGTACCATTTTTATCAAAAGAAATAGAAGTTGATATACCTGTCTATGGCCTCTTCAAAGAAGATGTTTTTGTTCAACAAATTAAATAAAATTTTTCCTGGTCTTAGATTTATGTTAGTCGAAACAAATTCTAAAATTTTGTTGAATTCCTTTCAGCGGTTTTCAAGAAATGCATGAAAACATACAAAGACCTCACATGCGCGTTAACATGAAAAATTAGCTTGGTAATCAAGAAATGCATTATTCCTTAATTTTTCAATTTCTTAGTTGCAGATGTAAATAGCAAGCTTGGCAATATACATCCAACATAAATGGACTTATTTCACACATAGAAAGGCACTAATTACATAATTTTATCATATATTTTGCATCTTTTTAGTTAATTTCATATCCCCCCCCCCTTTTTACAAAGTGAGATACTGAGTACCTTCAAACTGTTGGGATAAGACTTTTATCTCTTGAAATACATTTCAATTAAGAAAAATAGTATGAAACTGTCCTAATTATGCACCTAGTACATCCTGAGAAAGTTTTTGAGTTCAAATTTAAATTTATTGATATTCAGTTGTACTATGTTTTGGAGGTGTACATTAATGGTTTCTAAACTGAGACTAAAATTTTATGAATTTCATTAAATGCGTTCACTATTCCATTAAGCTTAATAGTTAAATGAACATTCCTTACTAAAAAAAAAAACCACTAAAGTTCAAACTGGCATACAAAGAAACAAAATTATATCTTGCTTTGGTATGAAATTGCAAAAATTGGCCAATTTCCCATTACTGCTCATGTTTAGGGAATTTTTGACAGAAGTACCATCATCTCAAGGCCCAATTATCTTAACAAGTACAATTATTGCATATGGTTACTAGTTTACTAACAAATTTACCCCTAGCAAGCATCAGATTAGAAAATAAATAATTTTAGTATTAACCCATGCCAGCAATGTAACCGACTTAAGCCGCAGGTGTAAAATTGACAAATTCATCTTAAATACACTATTTTTCTGCATACTAGAATGTCTACCAGTTCTAGTTTTATACATTTTGACCCTTTCATTACATCCAAAACCTAAAACAAGAGTTTATTTAAATTATAGCACATTCTACTAAGCGCGGACCACTGCAGACCCCATAATTTCATACAATATTACATAATACCATATTTAGGCTGAAATTTGACCCCCCTTATAGGTTTTGGCTCTGATGAGCAATTAAAATGATAGTCTTGGTGATTTACCTTCTTTCAGTACCATTTTTATCAAAAGAAATAGAAGTTGATATACCTGTCTATGGCCTCTTCATAAAGAAGATGTTTTTGTTCAACAAATTAAATAAAATTTTTCCTGGTCTTAGATTTATGTTAGTCGAAACAAATTCTAAAATTTTGTTGAATTCCTTTCAGCGGTTTTCAAGAAATGCATGAAAACATACAAAGACCTCACATGCGCGTTAACATGAAAAATTAGCTTGGTAATCAAGAAATGCATTATTCCTTAATTTTTCAATTTCTTAGTTGCAGATGTAAATAGCAAGCTTGGCAATATACATCCAACATAAATGGACTTATTTCACACATAGAAAGGCACTAATTACATAATTTTATCATATATTTTGCATCTTTTTAGTTAATTTCATATCCCCCCCCCCTTTTTACAAAGTGAGATACTGAGTACCTTCAAACTGTTGGGATAAGACTTTTATCTCTTGAAATACATTTCAATTAAGAAAAATAGTATGAAACTGTCCTAATTATGCACCTAGTACATCCTGAGAAAGTTTTTGAGTTCAAATTTAAATTTATTGATATTCAGTTGTACTATGTTTTGGAGGTGTACATTAATGGTTTCTAAACTGAGACTAAAATTTTATGAATTTCATTAAATGCGTTCACTATTCCATTAAGCTTAATAGTTAAATGAACATTCCTTACTAAAAAAAAAACCACTAAAGTTCAAACTGGCATACAAAGAAACAAAATTATATCTTGCTTTGGTATGAAATTGCAAAAATTGGCCAATTTCCCATTACTGCTCATGTTTAGGGAATTTTTGACAGAAGTACCATCATCTCAAGGCCCAATTATCTTAACAAGTACAATTATTGCATATGGTTACTAGTTTACTAACAAATTTACCCCTAGCAAGCATCAGATTAGAAAATAAATAATTTTAGTATTAACCCATGCCAGCAATGTAACCGACTTAAGCCGCAGGTGTAAAATTGACAAATTCATCTTAAATACACTATTTTTCTGCATACTAGAATGTCTACCAGTTCTAGTTTTATACATTTTGACCCTTTCATTACATCCAAAACCTAAAACAAGAGTTTATTTAAATTATAGCACATTCTACTAAGCGCGGACCACTGCAGACCCCATAATTTCATACAATATTACATAATACCATATTTAGGCTGAAATTTGACCCCCCTTATAGGTTTTGGCTCTGATGAGCAATTAAAATGATAGTCTTGGTGATTTACCTTCTTTCAGTACCATTTTTATCAAAAGAAATAGAAGTTGATATACCTGTCTATGGCCTCTTCAGGTGTAGGACCACCATAGATTTTTTACTCTTCGGCTATATTAAAATTTGATAATTTTGACTTATCCTAGAAAATTTACCTTTGTTTCAAATTAAGTGACACTTCTGTCCCCTATAAAAATGCACTGGCTGAACATTCTGTCAAAATTTCACAATATGTTTCATTGCATATAAGAAAAAACGCTCAACCTGAAGTCCACGTGGTCTAAAAATCTACTTTCACTTTCTATTTCAGTCCAAAAATAGTGCTTGTCCCTAATTGACTCTCAACATTTTAATGTTCATTTAAAACCAATAAAACTTTATCCTCAAGTTTCCTAGAATATTCAGCTTTCCAAAAATACCAAATTTATTCTGGTATCATGTGCGGTTCAAATTCTATATGATGCAAGAGTGAACCTGTCTGTTGACTAGTACTACTTTTACGTACAACCTCTGGACTGGTTCCCGGTATTTGGTGGTCCTACACCTAAAGAAGATGTTTTTGTTCAACAAATTAAATAAAATTTTTCCTGGTCTTAGATTTATGTTAGTCGAAACAAATTCTAAAATTTTGTTGAATTCCTTTCAGCGGTTTTCAAGAAATGCATGAAAACATACAAAGACCTCACATGCGCGTTAACATGAAAAATTAGCTTGGTAATCAAGAAATGCATTATTCCTTAATTTTTCAATTTCTTAGTTGCAGATGTAAATAGCAAGCTTGGCAATATACATCCAACATAAATGGACTTATTTCACACATAGAAAGGCACTAATTACATAATTTTATCATATATTTTGCATCTTTTTAGTTAATTTCATATCCCCCCCCCCTTTTTACAAAGTGAGATACTGAGTACCTTCAAACTGTTGGGATAAGACTTTTATCTCTTGAAATACATTTCAATTAAGAAAAATAGTATGAAACTGTCCTAATTATGCACCTAGTACATCCTGAGAAAGTTTTTGAGTTCAAATTTAAATTTATTGATATTCAGTTGTACTATGTTTTGGAGGTGTACATTAATGGTTTCTAAACTGAGACTAAAATTTTATGAATTTCATTAAATGCGTTCACTATTCCATTAAGCTTAATAGTTAAATGAACATTCCTTACTAAAAAAAAAACCACTAAAGTTCAAACTGGCATACAAAGAAACAAAATTATATCTTGCTTTGGTATGAAATTGCAAAAATTGGCCAATTTCCCATTACTGCTCATGTTTAGGGAATTTTTGACAGAAGTACCATCATCTCAAGGCCCAATTATCTTAACAAGTACAATTATTGCATATGGTTACTAGTTTACTAACAAATTTACCCCTAGCAAGCATCAGATTAGAAAATAAATAATTTTAGTATTAACCCATGCCAGCAATGTAACCGACTTAAGCCGCAGGTGTAAAATTGACAAATTCATCTTAAATACACTATTTTTCTGCATACTAGAATGTCTACCAGTTCTAGTTTTATACATTTTGACCCTTTCATTACATCCAAAACCTAAAACAAGAGTTTATTTAAATTATAGCACATTCTACTAAGCGCGGACCACTGCAGACCCCATAATTTCATACAATATTACATAATACCATATTTAGGCTGAAATTTGACCCCCCTTATAGGTTTTGGCTCTGATGAGCAATTAAAATGATAGTCTTGGTGATTTACCTTCTTTCAGTACCATTTTTATCAAAAGAAATAGAAGTTGATATACCTGTCTATGGCCTCTTCATAAAGAAGATGTTTTTGTTCAACAAATTAAATAAAATTTTTCCTGGTCTTAGATTTATGTTAGTCGAAACAAATTCTAAAATTTTGTTGAATTCCTTTCAGCGGTTTTCAAGAAATGCATGAAAACATACAAAGACCTCACATGCGCATTAACATGAAAAATTAGCTTGGTAATCAAGAAATGCATTATTCCTTAATTTTTCAATTTCTTAGTTGCAGATGTAAATAGCAAGCTTGGCAATATACATCCAACATAAATGGACTTATTTCACACATAGAAAGGCACTAATTACATAATTTTATCATATATTTTGCATCTTTTTAGTTAATTTCATATCCCCCCCCCCTTTTTACAAAGTGAGATACTGAGTACCTTCAAACTGTTGGGATAAGACTTTTATCTCTTGAAATACATTTCAATTAAGAAAAATAGTATGAAACTGTCCTAATTATGCACCTAGTACATCCTGAGAAAGTTTTTGAGTTCAAATTTAAATTTATTGATATTCAGTTGTACTATGTTTTGGAGGTGTACATTAATGGTTTCTAAACTGAGACTAAAATTTTATGAATTTCATTAAATGCGTTCACTATTCCATTAAGCTTAATAGTTAAATGAACATTCCTTACTAAAAAAAAAACCACTAAAGTTCAAACTGGCATACAAAGAAACAAAATTATATCTTGCTTTGGTATGAAATTGCAAAAATTGGCCAATTTCCCATTACTGCTCATGTTTAGGGAATTTTTGACAGAAGTACCATCATCTCAAGGCCCAATTATCTTAACAAGTACAATTATTGCATATGGTTACTAGTTTACTAACAAATTTACCCCTAGCAAGCATCAGATTAGAAAATAAATAATTTTAGTATTAACCCATGCCAGCAATGTAACCGACTTAAGCCGCAGGTGTAAAATTGACAAATTCATCTTAAATACACTATTTTTCTGCATACTAGAATGTCTACCAGTTCTAGTTTTATACATTTTGACCCTTTCATTACATCCAAAACCTAAAACAAGAGTTTATTTAAATTATAGCACATTCTACTAAGCGCGGACCACTGCAGACCCCATAATTTCATACAATATTACATAATACCATATTTAGGCTGAAATTTGACCCCCCTTATAGGTTTTGGCTCTGATGAGCAATTAAAATGATAGTCTTGGTGATTTACCTTCTTTCAGTACCATTTTTATCAAAAGAAATAGAAGTTGATATACCTGTCTATGGCCTCTTCAAAGAAGATGTTTTTGTTCAACAAATTAAATAAAATTTTTCCTGGTCTTAGATTTATGTTAGTCGAAACAAATTCTAAAATTTTGTTGAATTCCTTTCAGCGGTTTTCAAGAAATGCATGAAAACATACAAAGACCTCACATGCGCGTTAACATGAAAAATTAGCTTGGTAATCAAGAAATGCATTATTCCTTAATTTTTCAATTTCTTAGTTGCAGATGTAAATAGCAAGCTTGGCAATATACATCCAACATAAATGGACTTATTTCACACATAGAAAGGCACTAATTACATAATTTTATCATATATTTTGCATCTTTTTAGTTAATTTCATATCCCCCCCCCCTTTTTACAAAGTGAGATACTGAGTACCTTCAAACTGTTGGGATAAGACTTTTATCTCTTGAAATACATTTCAATTAAGAAAAATAGTATGAAACTGTCCTAATTATGCACCTAGTACATCCTGAGAAAGTTTTTGAGTTCAAATTTAAATTTATTGATATTCAGTTGTACTATGTTTTGGAGGTGTACATTAATGGTTTCTAAACTGAGACTAAAATTTTATGAATTTCATTAAATGCGTTCACTATTCCATTAAGCTTAATAGTTAAATGAACATTCCTTACTAAAAAAAAAACCACTAAAGTTCAAACTGGCATACAAAGAAACAAAATTATATCTTGCTTTGGTATGAAATTGCAAAAATTGGCCAATTTCCCATTACTGCTCATGTTTAGGGAATTTTTGACAGAAGTACCATCATCTCAAGGCCCAATTATCTTAACAAGTACAATTATTGCATATGGTTACTAGTTTACTAACAAATTTACCCCTAGCAAGCATCAGATTAGAAAATAAATAATTTTAGTATTAACCCATGCCAGCAATGTAACCGACTTAAGCCGCAGGTGTAAAATTGACAAATTCATCTTAAATACACTATTTTTCTGCATACTAGAATGTCTACCAGTTCTAGTTTTATACATTTTGACCCTTTCATTACATCCAAAACCTAAAACAAGAGTTTATTTAAATTATAGCACATTCTACTAAGCGCGGACCACTGCAGACCCCATAATTTCATACAATATTACATAATACCATATTTAGGCTGAAATTTGACCCCCCTTATAGGTTTTGGCTCTGATGAGCAATTAAAATGATAGTCTTGGTGATTTACCTTCTTTCAGTACCATTTTTATCAAAAGAAATAGAAGTTGATATACCTGTCTATGGCCTCTAAAGAAGATGTTTTTGTTCAACAAATTAAATAAAATTTTTCCTGGTCTTAGATTTATGTTAGTCGAAACAAATTCTAAAATTTTGTTGAATTCCTTTCAGCGGTTTTCAAGAAATGCATGAAAACATACAAAGACCTCACATGCGCGTTAACATGAAAAATTAGCTTGGTAATCAAGAAATGCATTATTCCTTAATTTTTCAATTTCTTAGTTGCAGATGTAAATAGCAAGCTTGGCAATATACATCCAACATAAATGGACTTATTTCACACATAGAAAGGCACTAATTACATAATTTTATCATATATTTTGCATCTTTTTAGTTAATTTCATATCCCCCCCCCCTTTTTACAAAGTGAGATACTGAGTACCTTCAAACTGTTGGGATAAGACTTTTATCTCTTGAAATACATTTCAATTAAGAAAAATAGTATGAAACTGTCCTAATTATGCACCTAGTACATCCTGAGAAAGTTTTTGAGTTCAAATTTAAATTTATTGATATTCAGTTGTACTATGTTTTGGAGGTGTACATTAATGGTTTCTAAACTGAGACTAAAATTTTATGAATTTCATTAAATGCGTTCACTATTCCATTAAGCTTAATAGTTAAATGAACATTCCTTACTAAAAAAAAAACCACTAAAGTTCAAACTGGCATACAAAGAAACAAAATTATATCTTGCTTTGGTATGAAATTG
Organism: Limnoperna fortunei; assembly: GCA_944474755.1. Taxonomy (NCBI): domain Eukaryota; kingdom Metazoa; phylum Mollusca; class Bivalvia; order Mytilida; family Modiolidae; genus Limnoperna; species Limnoperna fortunei. Next base: position 35,931,993 of record OX104111.1, on the reverse strand, counting down.
CAAAAATTGGCCAATTTCCCATTACTGCTCATGTTTAGGGAATTTTTGACAGAAGTACCATCATCTCAAGGCCCAATTATCTTAACAAGTACAATTATTGCATATGGTTACTAGTTTACTAACAAATTTACCCCTAGCAAGCATCAGATTAGAAAATAAATAATTTTAGTATTAACCCATGCCAGCAATGTAACCGACTTAAGCCGCAGGTGTAAAATTGACAAATTCATCTTAAATACACTATTTTTCTGCATACTAGAATGTCTACCAGTTCTAGTTTTATACATTTTGACCCTTTCATTACATCCAAAACCTAAAACAAGAGTTTATTTAAATTATAGCACATTCTACTAAGCGCGGACCACTGCAGACCCCATAATTTCATACAATATTACATAATACCATATTTAGGCTGAAATTTGACCCCCCTTATAGGTTTTGGCTCTGATGAGCAATTAAAATGATAGTCTTGGTGATTTACCTTCTTTCAGTACCATTTTTATCAAAAGAAATAGAAGTTGATATACCTGTCTATGGCCTCTTCAGGTGTAGGACCACCATAGATTTTTTACTCTTCGGCTATATTAAAATTTGATAATTTTGACTTATCCTAGAAAATTTACCTTTGTTTCAAATTAAGTGACACTTCTGTCCCCTATAAAAATGCACTGGCTGAACATTCTGTCAAAATTTCACAATATGTTTCATTGCATATAAGAAAAAACGCTCAACCTGAAGTCCACGTGGTCTAAAAATCTACTTTCACTTTCTATTTCAGTCCAAAAATAGTGCTTGTCCCTAATTGACTCTCAACATTTTAATGTTCATTTAAAACCAATAAAACTTTATCCTCAAGTTTCCTAGAATATTCAGCTTTCCAAAAATACCAAATTTATTCTGGTATCATGTGCGGTTCAAATTCTATATGATGCAAGAGTGAACCTGTCTGTTGACTAGTACTACTTTTACGTACAACCTCTGGACTGGTTCCCGGTATTTGGTGGTCCTACACCTAAAGAAGATGTTTTTGTTCAACAAATTAAATAAAATTTTTCCTGGTCTTAGATTTATGTTAGTCGAAACAAATTCTAAAATTTTGTTGAATTCCTTTCAGCGGTTTTCAAGAAATGCATGAAAACATACAAAGACCTCACATGCGCGTTAACATGAAAAATTAGCTTGGTAATCAAGAAATGCATTATTCCTTAATTTTTCAATTTCTTAGTTGCAGATGTAAATAGCAAGCTTGGCAATATACATCCAACATAAATGGACTTATTTCACACATAGAAAGGCACTAATTACATAATTTTATCATATATTTTGCATCTTTTTAGTTAATTTCATATCCCCCCCCCCCTTTTTACAAAGTGAGATACTGAGTACCTTCAAACTGTTGGGATAAGACTTTTATCTCTTGAAATACATTTCAATTAAGAAAAATAGTATGAAACTGTCCTAATTATGCACCTAGTACATCCTGAGAAAGTTTTTGAGTTCAAATTTAAATTTATTGATATTCAGTTGTACTATGTTTTGGAGGTGTACATTAATGGTTTCTAAACTGAGACTAAAATTTTATGAATTTCATTAAATGCGTTCACTATTCCATTAAGCTTAATAGTTAAATGAACATTCCTTACTAAAAAAAAAACCACTAAAGTTCAAACTGGCATACAAAGAAACAAAATTATATCTTGCTTTGGTATGAAATTGCAAAAATTGGCCAATTTCCCATTACTGCTCATGTTTAGGGAATTTTTGACAGAAGTACCATCATCTCAAGGCCCAATTATCTTAACAAGTACAATTATTGCATATGGTTACTAGTTTACTAACAAATTTACCCCTAGCAAGCATCAGATTAGAAAATAAATAATTTTAGTATTAACCCATGCCAGCAATGTAACCGACTTAAGCCGCAGGTGTAAAATTGACAAATTCATCTTAAATACACTATTTTTCTGCATACTAGAATGTCTACCAGTTCTAGTTTTATACATTTTGACCCTTTCATTACATCCAAAACCTAAAACAAGAGTTTATTTAAATTATAGCACATTCTACTAAGCGCGGACCACTGCAGACCCCATAATTTCATACAATATTACATAATACCATATTTAGGCTGAAATTTGACCCCCCTTATAGGTTTTGGCTCTGATGAGCAATTAAAATGATAGTCTTGGTGATTTACCTTCTTTCAGTACCATTTTTATCAAAAGAAATAGAAGTTGATTTACCTGTCTATGGCCTCTTCATAAAGAAGATGTTTTTGTTCAACAAATTAAATAAAATTTTTCCTGGTCTTAGATTTATGTTAGTCGAAACAAATTCTAAAATTTTGTTGAATTCCTTTCAGCGGTTTTCAAGAAATGCATGAAAACATACAAAGACCTCACATGCGCGTTAACATGAAAAATTAGCTTGGTAATCAAGAAATGCATTATTCCTTAATTTTTCAATTTCTTAGTTGCAGATGTAAATAGCAAGCTTGGCAATATACATCCAACATAAATGGACTTATTTCCACACATAGAAAGGCACTAATTACATAATTTTATCATATATTTTGCATCTTTTTAGTTAATTTCATATCCCCCCCCCCCTTTTTACAAAGTGAGATACTGAGTACCTTCAAACTGTTGGGATAAGACTTTTATCTCTTGAAATACATTTCAATTAAGAAAAATAGTATGAAACTGTCCTAATTATGCACCTAGTACATCCTGAGAAAGTTTTTGAGTTCAAATTTAAATTTATTGATATTCAGTTGTACTATGTTTTGGAGGTGTACATTAATGGTTTCTAAACTGAGACTAAAATTTTATGAATTTCATTAAATGCGTTCACTATTCCATTAAGCTTAATAGTTAAATGAACATTCCTTACTAAAAAAAAAACCACTAAAGTTCAAACTGGCATACAAAGAAACAAAATTATATCTTGCTTTGGTATGAAATTGCAAAAATTGGCCAATTTCCCATTACTGCTCATGTTTAGGGAATTTTTGACAGAAGTACCATCATCTCAAGGCCCAATTATCTTAACAAGTACAATTATTGCATATGGTTACTAGTTTACTAACAAATTTACCCCTAGCAAGCATCAGATTAGAAAATAAATAATTTTAGTATTAACCCATGCCAGCAATGTAACCGACTTAAGCCGCAGGTGTAAAATTGACAAATTCATCTTAAATACACTATTTTTCTGCATACTAGAATGTCTACCAGTTCTAGTTTTATACATTTTGACCCTTTCATTACATCCAAAACCTAAAACAAGAGTTTATTTAAATTATAGCACATTCTACTAAGCGCGGACCACTGCAGACCCCATAATTTCATACAATATTACATAATACCATATTTAGGCTGAAATTTGACCCCCCTTATAGGTTTTGGCTCTGATGAGCAATTAAAATGATAGTCTTGGTGATTTACCTTCTTTCAGTACCATTTTTATCAAAAGAAATAGAAGTTGATATACCTGTCTATGGCCTCTTCAGGTGTAGGACCACCATAGATTTTTTACTCTTCGGCTATATTAAAATTTGATAATTTTGACTTATCCTAGAAAATTTACCTTTGTTTCAAATTAAGTGACACTTCTGTCCCCTATAAAAATGCACTGGCTGAACATTCTGTCAAAATTTCACAATATGTTTCATTGCATATAAGAAAAAACGCTCAACCTGAAGTCCACGTGGTCTAAAAATCTACTTTCACTTTCTATTTCAGTCCAAAAATAGTGCTTGTCCCTAATTGACTCTCAACATTTTAATGTTCATTTAAAACCAATAAAACTTTATCCTCAAGTTTCCTAGAATATTCAGCTTTCCAAAAATACCAAATTTATTCTGGTATCATGTGCGGTTCAAATTCTATATGATGCAAGAGTGAACCTGTCTGTTGACTAGTACTACTTTTACGTACAACCTCTGGACTGGTTCCCGGTATTTGGTGGTCCTACACCTAAAGAAGATGTTTTTGTTCAACAAATTAAATAAAATTTTTCCTGGTCTTAGATTTATGTTAGTCGAAACAAATTCTAAAATTTTGTTGAATTCCTTTCAGCGGTTTTCAAGAAATGCATGAAAACATACAAAGACCTCACATGCGCGTTAACATGAAAAATTAGCTTGGTAATCAAGAAATGCATTATTCCTTAATTTTTCAATTTCTTAGTTGCAGATGTAAATAGCAAGCTTGGCAATATACATCCAACATAAATGGACTTATTTCACACATAGAAAGGCACTAATTACATAATTTTATCATATATTTTGCATCTTTTTAGTTAATTTCATATCCCCCCCCCCTTTTTACAAAGTGAGATACTGAGTACCTTCAAACTGTTGGGATAAGACTTTTATCTCTTGAAATACATTTCAATTAAGAAAAATAGTATGAAACTGTCCTAATTATGCACCTAGTACATCCTGAGAAAGTTTTTGAGTTCAAATTTAAATTTATTGATATTCAGTTGTACTATGTTTTGGAGGTGTACATTAATGGTTTCTAAACTGAGACTAAAATTTTATGAATTTCATTAAATGCGTTCACTATTCCATTAAGCTTAATAGTTAAATGAACATTCCTTACTAAAAAAAAAACCACTAAAGTTCAAACTGGCATACAAAGAAACAAAATTATATCTTGCTTTGGTATGAAATTGCAAAAATTGGCCAATTTCCCATTACTGCTCATGTTTAGGGAATTTTTGACAGAAGTACCATCATCTCAAGGCCCAATTATCTTAACAAGTACAATTATTGCATATGGTTACTAGTTTACTAACAAATTTACCCCTAGCAAGCATCAGATTAGAAAATAAATAATTTTAGTATTAACCCATGCCAGCAATGTAACCGACTTAAGCCGCAGGTGTAAAATTGACAAATTCATCTTAAATACACTATTTTTCTGCATACTAGAATGTCTACCAGTTCTAGTTTTATACATTTTGACCCTTTCATTACATCCAAAACCTAAAACAAGAGTTTATTTAAATTATAGCACATTCTACTAAGCGCGGACCACTGCAGACCCCATAATTTCATACAATATTACATAATACCATATTTAGGCTGAAATTTGACCCCCCTTATAGGTTTTGGCTCTGATGAGCAATTAAAATGATAGTCTTGGTGATTTACCTTCTTTCAGTACCATTTTTATCAAAAGAAATAGAAGTTGATATACCTGTCTATGGCCTCTTCAGGTGTAGGACCACCATAGATTTTTTACTCTTCGGCTATATTAAAATTTGATAATTTTGACTTATCCTAGAAAATTTACCTTTGTTTCAAATTAAGTGACACTTCTGTCCCCTATAAAAATGCACTGGCTGAACATTCTGTCAAAATTTCACAATATGTTTCATTGCATATAAGAAAAAACGCTCAACCTGAAGTCCACGTGGTCTAAAAATCTACTTTCACTTTCTATTTCAGTCCAAAAATAGTGCTTGTCCCTAATTGACTCTCAACATTTTAATGTTCATTTAAAACCAATAAAACTTTATCCTCAAGTTTCCTAGAATATTCAGCTTTCCAAAAATACCAAATTTATTCTGGTATCATGTGCGGTTCAAATTCTATATGATGCAAGAGTGAACCTGTCTGTTGACTAGTACTACTTTTACGTACAACCTCTGGACTGGTTCCCGGTATTTGGTGGTCCTACACCTAAAGAAGATGTTTTTGTTCAACAAATTAAATAAAATTTTTCCTGGTCTTAGATTTATGTTAGTCGAAACAAATTCTAAAATTTTGTTGAATTCCTTTCAGCGGTTTTCAAGAAATGCATGAAAACATACAAAGACCTCACATGCGCGTTAACATGAAAAATTAGCTTGGTAATCAAGAAATGCATTATTCCTTAATTTTTCAATTTCTTAGTTGCAGATGTAAATAGCAAGCTTGGCAATATACATCCAACATAAATGGACTTATTTCACACATAGAAAGGCACTAATTACATAATTTTATCATATATTTTGCATCTTTTTAGTTAATTTCATATCCCCCCCCCCCTTTTTACAAAGTGAGATACTGAGTACCTTCAAACTGTTGGGATAAGACTTTTATCTCTTGAAATACATTTCAATTAAGAAAAATAGTATGAAACTGTCCTAATTATGCACCTAGTACATCCTGAGAAAGTTTTTGAGTTCAAATTTAAATTTATTGATATTCAGTTGTACTATGTTTTGGAGGTGTACATTAATGGTTTCTAAACTGAGACTAAAATTTTATGAATTTCATTAAATGCGTTCACTATTCCATTAAGCTTAATAGTTAAATGAACATTCCTTACTAAAAAAAAAACCACTAAAGTTCAAACTGGCATACAAAGAAACAAAATTATATCTTGCTTTGGTATGAAATTGCAAAAATTGGCCAATTTCCCATTACTGCTCATGTTTAGGGAATTTTTGACAGAAGTACCATCATCTCAAGGCCCAATTATCTTAACAAGTACAATTATTGCATATGGTTACTAGTTTACTAACAAATTTACCCCTAGCAAGCATCAGATTAGAAAATAAATAATTTTAGTATTAACCCATGCCAGCAATGTAACCGACTTAAGCCGCAGGTGTAAAATTGACAAATTCATCTTAAATACACTATTTTTCTGCATACTAGAATGTCTACCAGTTCTAGTTTTATACATTTTGACCCTTTCATTACATCCAAAACCTAAAACAAGAGTTTATTTAAATTATAGCACATTCTACTAAGCGCGGACCACTGCAGACCCCATAATTTCATACAATATTACATAATACCATATTTAGGCTGAAATTTGACCCCCCTTATAGGTTTTGGCTCTGATGAGCAATTAAAATGATAGTCTTGGTGATTTACCTTCTTTCAGTACCATTTTTATCAAAAGAAATAGAAGTTGATATACCTGTCTATGGCCTCTTCAGGTGTAGGACCACCATAGATTTTTTACTCTTCGGCTATATTAAAATTTGATAATTTTGACTTATCCTAGAAAATTTACCTTTGTTTCAAATTAAGTGACACTTCTGTCCCCTATAAAAATGCACTGGCTGAACATTCTGTCAAAATTTCACAATATGTTTCATTGCATATAAGAAAAAACGCTCAACCTGAAGTCCACGTGGTCTAAAAATCTACTTTCACTTTCTATTTCAGTCCAAAAATAGTGCTTGTCCCTAATTGACTCTCAACATTTTAATGTTCATTTAAAACCAATAAAACTTTATCCTCAAGTTTCCTAGAATATTCAGCTTTCCAAAAATACCAAATTTATTCTGGTATCATGTGCGGTTCAAATTCTATATGATGCAAGAGTGAACCTGTCTGTTGACTAGTACTACTTTTACGTACAACCTCTGGACTGGTTCCCGGTATTTGGTGGTCCTACACCTAAAGAAGATGTTTTTGTTCAACAAATTAAATAAAATTTTTCCTGGTCTTAGATTTATGTTAGTCGAAACAAATTCTAAAATTTTGTTGAATTCCTTTCAGCGGTTTTCAAGAAATGCATGAAAACATACAAAGACCTCACATGCGCGTTAACATGAAAAATTAGCTTGGTAATCAAGAAATGCATTATTCCTTAATTTTTCAATTTCTTAGTTGCAGATGTAAATAGCAAGCTTGGCAATATACATCCAACATAAATGGACTTATTTCACACATAGAAAGGCACTAATTACATAATTTTATCATATATTTTGCATCTTTTTAGTTAATTTCATATCCCCCCCCCCTTTTTACAAAGTGAGATACTGAGTACCTTCAAACTGTTGGGATAAGACTTTTATCTCTTGAAATACATTTCAATTAAGAAAAATAGTATGAAACTGTCCTAATTATGCACCTAGTACATCCTGAGAAAGTTTTTGAGTTCAAATTTAAATTTATTGATATTCAGTTGTACTATGTTTTGGAGGTGTACATTAATGGTTTCTAAACTGAGACTAAAATTTTATGAATTTCATTAAATGCGTTCACTATTCCATTAAGCTTAATAGTTAAATGAACATTCCTTACTAAAAAAAAAACCACTAAAGTTCAAACTGGCATACAAAGAAACAAAATTATATCTTGCTTTGGTATGAAATTGCAAAAATTGGCCAATTTCCCATTACTGCTCATGTTTAGGGAATTTTTGACAGAAGTACCATCATCTCAAGGCCCAATTATCTTAACAAGTACAATTATTGCATATGGTTACTAGTTTACTAACAAATTTACCCCTAGCAAGCATCAGATTAGAAAATAAATAATTTTAGTATTAACCCATGCCAGCAATGTAACCGACTTAAGCCGCAGGTGTAAAATTGACAAATTCATCTTAAATACACTATTTTTCTGCATACTAGAATGTCTACCAGTTCTAGTTTTATACATTTTGACCCTTTCATTACATCCAAAACCTAAAACAAGAGTTTATTTAAATTATAGCACATTCTACTAAGCGCGGACCACTGCAGACCCCATAATTTCATACAATATTACATAATACCATATTTAGGCTGAAATTTGACCCCCCTTATAGGTTTTGGCTCTGATGAGCAATTAAAATGATAGTCTTGGTGATTTACCTTCTTTCAGTACCATTTTTATCAAAAGAAATAGAAGTTGATATACCTGTCTATGGCCTCTTCAGGTGTAGGACCACCATAGATTTTTTACTCTTCGGCTATATTAAAATTTGATAATTTTGACTTATCCTAGAAAATTTACCTTTGTTTCAAATTAAGTGACACTTCTGTCCCCTATAAAAATGCACTGGCTGAACATTCTGTCAAAATTTCACAATATGTTTCATTGCATATAAGAAAAAACGCTCAACCTGAAGTCCACGTGGTCTAAAAATCTACTTTCACTTTCTATTTCAGTCCAAAAATAGTGCTTGTCCCTAATTGACTCTCAACATTTTAATGTTCATTTAAAACCAATAAAACTTTATCCTCAAGTTTCCTAGAATATTCAGCTTTCCAAAAATACCAAATTTATTCTGGTATCATGTGCGGTTCAAATTCTATATGATGCAAGAGTGAACCTGTCTGTTGACTAGTACTACTTTTACGTACAACCTCTGGACTGGTTCCCGGTATTTGGTGGTCCTACACCTAAAGAAGATGTTTTTGTTCAACAAATTAAATAAAATTTTTCCTGGTCTTAGATTTATGTTAGTCGAAACAAATTCTAAAATTTTGTTGAATTCCTTTCAGCGGTTTTCAAGAAATGCATGAAAACATACAAAGACCTCACATGCGCGTTAACATGAAAAATTAGCTTGGTAATCAAGAAATGCATTATTCCTTAATTTTTCAATTTCTTAGTTGCAGATGTAAATAGCAAGCTTGGCAATATACATCCAACATAAATGGACTTATTTCACACATAGAAAGGCACTAATTACATAATTTTATCATATATTTTGCATCTTTTTAGTTAATTTCATATCCCCCCCCCCTTTTTACAAAGTGAGATACTGAGTACCTTCAAACTGTTGGGATAAGACTTTTATCTCTTGAAATACATTTCAATTAAGAAAAATAGTATGAAACTGTCCTAATTATGCACCTAGTACATCCTGAGAAAGTTTTTGAGTTCAAATTTAAATTTATTGATATTCAGTTGTACTATGTTTTGGAGGTGTACATTAATGGTTTCTAAACTGAGACTAAAATTTTATGAATTTCATTAAATGCGTTCACTATTCCATTAAGCTTAATAGTTAAATGAACATTCCTTACTAAAAAAAAAACCACTAAAGTTCAAACTGGCATACAAAGAAACAAAATTATATCTTGCTTTGGTATGAAATTGCAAAAATTGGCCAATTTCCCATTACTGCTCATGTTTAGGGAATTTTTGACAGAAGTACCATCATCTCAAGGCCCAATTATCTTAACAAGTACAATTATTGCATATGGTTACTAGTTTACTAACAAATTTACCCCTAGCAAGCATCAGATTAGAAAATAAATAATTTTAGTATTAACCCATGCCAGCAATGTAACCGACTTAAGCCGCAGGTGTAAAATTGACAAATTCATCTTAAATACACTATTTTTCTGCATACTAGAATGTCTACCAGTTCTAGTTTTATACATTTTGACCCTTTCATTACATCCAAAACCTAAAACAAGAGTTTATTTAAATTATAGCACATTCTACTAAGCGAGGACCACTGCAGACCCCATAATTTCATACAATATTACATAATACCATATTTAGGCTGAAATTTGACCCCCCTTATAGGTTTTGGCTCTGATGAGCAATTAAAATGATAGTCTTGGTGATTTACCTTCTTTCAGTACCATTTTTATCAAAAGAAATAGAAGTTGATATACCTGTCTATGGCCTCTTCAGGTGTAGGACCACCATAGATTTTTTACTCTTCGGCTATATTAAAATTTGATAATTTTGACTTATCCTAGAAAATTTACCTTTGTTTCAAATTAAGTGACACTTCTGTCCCCTATAAAAATGCACTGGCTGAACATTCTGTCAAAATTTCACAATATGTTTCATTGCATATAAGAAAAAACGCTCAACCTGAAGTCCACGTGGTCTAAAAATCTACTTTCACTTTCTATATCAGTCCAAAAATAGTGCTTGTCCCTAATTGACTCTCAACATTTTAATGTTCATTTAAAACCAATAAAACTTTATCCTCAAGTTTCCTAGAATATTCAGCTTTCCAAAAATACCAAATTTATTCTGGTATCATGTGCGGTTCAAATTCTATATGATGCAAGAGTGAACCTGTCTGTTGACTAGTACTACTTTTACGTACAACCTCTGGACTGGTTCCCGGTATTTGGTGGTCCTACACCTAAAGAAGATGTTTTTGTTCAACAAATTAAATAAAATTTTTCCTGGTCTTAGATTTATGTTAGTCGAAACAAATTCTAAAATTTTGTTGAATTCCTTTCAGCGGTTTTCAAGAAATGCATGAAAACATACAAAGACCTCACATGCGCGTTAACATGAAAAATTAGCTTGGTAATCAAGAAATGCATTATTCCTTAATTTTTCAATTTCTTAGTTGCAGATGTAAATAGCAAGCTTGGCAATATACATCCAACATAAATGGACTTATTTCACACATAGAAAGGCACTAATTACATAATTTTATCATATATTTTGCATCTTTTTAGTTAATTTCATATCCCCCCCCCCTTTTTACAAAGTGAGATACTGAGTACCTTCAAACTGTTGGGATAAGACTTTTATCTCTTGAAATACATTTCAATTAAGAAAAATAGTATGAAACTGTCCTAATTATGCACCTAGTACATCCTGAGAAAGTTTTTGAGTTCAAATTTAAATTTATTGATATTCAGTTGTACTATGTTTTGGAGGTGTACATTAATGGTTTCTAAACTGAGACTAAAATTTTATGAATTTCATTAAATGCGTTCACTATTCCATTAAGCTTAATAGTTAAATGAACATTCCTTACTAAAAAAAAAACCACTAAAGTTCAAACTGGCATACAAAGAAACAAAATTATATCTTGCTTTGGTATGAAATTGCAAAAATTGGCCAATTTCCCATTACTGCTCATGTTTAGGGAATTTTTGACAGAAGTACCATCATCTCAAGGCCCAATTATCTTAACAAGTACAATTATTGCATATGGTTACTAGTTTACTAACAAATTTACCCCTAGCAAGCATCAGATTAGAAAATAAATAATTTTAGTATTAACCCATGCCAGCAATGTAACCGACTTAAGCCGCAGGTGTAAAATTGACAAATTCATCTTAAATACACTATTTTTCTGCATACTAGAATGTCTACCAGTTCTAGTTTTATACATTTTGACCCTTTCATTACATCCAAAACCTAAAACAAGAGTTTATTTAAATTATAGCACATTCTACTAAGCGCGGACCACTGCAGACCCCATAATTTCATACAATATTACATAATACCATATTTAGGCTGAAATTTGACCCCCCTTATAGGTTTTGGCTCTGATGAGCAATTAAAATGATAGTCTTGGTGATTTACCTTCTTTCAGTACCATTTTTATCAAAAGAAATAGAAGTTGATATACCTGTCTATGGCCTCTTCAGGTGTAGGACCACCATAGATTTTTTACTCTTCGGCTATATTAAAATTTGATAATTTTGACTTATCCTAGAAAATTTACCTTTGTTTCAAATTAAGTGACACTTCTGTCCCCTATAAAAATGCACTGGCTGAACATTCTGTCAAAATTTCACAATATGTTTCATTGCATATAAGAAAAAACGCTCAACCTGAAGTCCACGTGGTCTAAAAATCTACTTTCACTTTCTATTTCAGTCCAAAAATAGTGCTTGTCCCTAATTGACTCTCAACATTTTAATGTTCATTTAAAACCAATAAAACTTTATCCTCAAGTTTCCTAGAATATTCAGCTTTCCAAAAATACCAAATTTATTCTGGTATCATGTGCGGTTCAAATTCTATATGATGCAAGAGTGAACCTGTCTGTTGACTAGTACTACTTTTACGTACAACCTCTGGACTGGTTCCCGGTATTTGGTGGTCCTACACCTAAAGAAGATGTTTTTGTTCAACAAATTAAATAAAATTTTTCCTGGTCTTAGATTTATGTTAGTCGAAACAAATTCTAAAATTTTGTTGAATTCCTTTCAGCGGTTTTCAAGAAATGCATGAAAACATACAAAGACCTCACATGCGCGTTAACATGAAAAATTAGCTTGGTAATCAAGAAATGCATTATTCCTTAATTTTTCAATTTCTTAGTTGCAGATGTAAATAGCAAGCTTGGCAATATACATCCAACATAAATGGACTTATTTCACACATAGAAAGGCACTAATTACATAATTTTATCATATATTTTGCATCTTTTTAGTTAATTTCATATCCCCCCCCCCTTTTTACAAAGTGAGATACTGAGTACCTTCAAACTGTTGGGATAAGACTTTTATCTCTTGAAATACATTTCAATTAAGAAAAATAGTATGAAACTGTCCTAATTATGCACCTAGTACATCCTGAGAAAGTTTTTGAGTTCAAATTTAAATTTATTGATATTCAGTTGTACTATGTTTTGGAGGTGTACATTAATGGTTTCTAAACTGAGACTAAAATTTTATGAATTTCATTAAATGCGTTCACTATTCCATTAAGCTTAATAGTTAAATGAACATTCCTTACTAAAAAAAAAACCACTAAAGTTCAAACTGGCATACAAAGAAACAAAATTATATCTTGCTTTGGTATGAAATTGCAAAAATTGGCCAATTTCCCATTACTGCTCATGTTTAGGGAATTTTTGACAGAAGTACCATCATCTCAAGGCCCAATTATCTTAACAAGTACAATTATTGCATATGGTTACTAGTTTACTAACAAATTTACCCCTAGCAAGCATCAGATTAGAAAATAAATAATTTTAGTATTAACCCATGCCAGCAATGTAACCGACTTAAGCCGCAGGTGTAAAATTGACAAATTCATCTTAAATACACTATTTTTCTGCATACTAGAATGTCTACCAGTTCTAGTTTTATACATTTTGACCCTTTCATTACATCCAAAACCTAAAACAAGAGTTTATTTAAATTATAGCACATTCTACTAAGCGCGGACCACTGCAGACCCCATAATTTCATACAATATTACATAATACCATATTTAGGCTGAAATTTGACCCCCCTTATAGGTTTTGGCTCTGATGAGCAATTAAAATGATAGTCTTGGTGATTTACCTTCTTTCAGTACCATTTTTATCAAAAGAAATAGAAGTTGATATACCTGTCTATGGCCTCTTCAGGTGTAGGACCACCATAGATTTTTTACTCTTCGGCTATATTAAAATTTGATAATTTTGACTTATCCTAGAAAATTTACCTTTGTTTCAAATTAAGTGACACTTCTGTCCCCTATAAAAATGCACTGGCTGAACATTCTGTCAAAATTTCACAATATGTTTCATTGCATATAAGAAAAAACGCTCAACCTGAAGTCCACGTGGTCTAAAAATCTACTTTCACTTTCTATTTCAGTCCAAAAATAGTGCTTGTCCCTAATTGACTCTCAACATTTTAATGTTCATTTAAAACCAATAAAACTTTATCCTCAAGTTTCCTAGAATATTCAGCTTTCCAAAAATACCAAATTTATTCTGGTATCATGTGCGGTTCAAATTCTATATGATGCAAGAGTGAACCTGTCTGTTGACTAGTACTACTTTTACGTACAACCTCTGGACTGGTTCCCGGTATTTGGTGGTCCTACACCTAAAGAAGATGTTTTTGTTCAACAAATTAAATAAAATTTTTCCTGGTCTTAGATTTATGTTAGTCGAAACAAATTCTAAAATTTTGTTGAATTCCTTTCAGCGGTTTTCAAGAAATGCATGAAAACATACAAAGACCTCACATGCGCGTTAACATGAAAAATTAGCTTGGTAATCAAGAAATGCATTATTCCTTAATTTTTCAATTTCTTAGTTGCAGATGTAAATAGCAAGCTTGGCAATATACATCCAACATAAATGGACTTATTTCACACATAGAAAGGCACTAATTACATAATTTTATCATATATTTTGCATCTTTTTAGTTAATTTCATATCCCCCCCCCCTTTTTACAAAGTGAGATACTGAGTACCTTCAAACTGTTGGGATAAGACTTTTATCTCTTGAAATACATTTCAATTAAGAAAAATAGTATGAAACTGTCCTAATTATGCACCTAGTACATCCTGAGAAAGTTTTTGAGTTCAAATTTAAATTTATTGATATTCAGTTGTACTATGTTTTGGAGGTGTACATTAATGGTTTCTAAACTGAGACTAAAATTTTATGAATTTCATTAAATGCGTTCACTATTCCATTAAGCTTAATAGTTAAATGAACATTCCTTACTAAAAAAAAAACCACTAAAGTTCAAACTGGCATACAAAGAAACAAAATTATATCTTGCTTTGGTATGAAATTGCAAAAATTGGCCAATTTCCCATTACTGCTCATGTTTAGGGAATTTTTGACAGAAGTACCATCATCTCAAGGCCCAATTATCTTAACAAGTACAATTATTGCATATGGTTACTAGTTTACTAACAAATTTACCCCTAGCAAGCATCAGATTAGAAAATAAATAATTTTAGTATTAACCCATGCCAGCAATGTAACCGACTTAAGCCGCAGGTGTAAAATTGACAAATTCATCTTAAATACACTATTTTTCTGCATACTAGAATGTCTACCAGTTCTAGTTTTATACATTTTGACCCTTTCATTACATCCAAAACCTAAAACAAGAGTTTATTTAAATTATAGCACATTCTACTAAGCGCGGACCACTGCAGACCCCATAATTTCATACAATATTACATAATACCATATTTAGGCTGAAATTTGACCCCCCTTATAGGTTTTGGCTCTGATGAGCAATTAAAATGATAGTCTTGGTGATTTACCTTCTTTCAGTACCATTTTTATCAAAAGAAATAGAAGTTGATATACCTGTCTATGGCCTCTTCAGGTGTAGGACCACCATAGATTTTTTACTCTTCGGCTATATTAAAATTTGATAATTTTGACTTATCCTAGAAAATTTACCTTTGTTTCAAATTAAGTGACACTTCTGTCCCCTATAAAAATGCACTGGCTGAACATTCTGTCAAAATTTCACAATATGTTTCATTGCATATAAGAAAAAACGCTCAACCTGAAGTCCACGTGGTCTAAAAATCTACTTTCACTTTCTATTTCAGTCCAAAAATAGTGCTTGTCCCTAATTGACTCTCAACATTTTAATGTTCATTTAAAACCAATAAAACTTTATCCTCAAGTTTCCTAGAATATTCAGCTTTCCAAAAATACCAAATTTATTCTGGTATCATGTGCGGTTCAAATTCTATATGATGCAAGAGTGAACCTGTCTGTTGACTAGTACTACTTTTACGTACAACCTCTGGACTGGTTCCCGGTATTTGGTGGTCCTACACCTAAAGAAGATGTTTTTGTTCAACAAATTAAATAAAATTTTTCCTGGTCTTAGATTTATGTTAGTCGAAACAAATTCTAAAATTTTGTTGAATTCCTTTCAGCGGTTTTCAAGAAATGCATGAAAACATACAAAGACCTCACATGCGCGTTAACATGAAAAATTAGCTTGGTAATCAAGAAATGCATTATTCCTTAATTTTTCAATTTCTTAGTTGCAGATGTAAATAGCAAGCTTGGCAATATACATCCAACATAAATGGACTTATTTCACACATAGAAAGGCACTAATTACATAATTTTATCATATATTTTGCATCTTTTTAGTTAATTTCATATCCCCCCCCCCTTTTTACAAAGTGAGATACTGAGTACCTTCAAACTGTTGGGATAAGACTTTTATCTCTTGAAATACATTTCAATTAAGAAAAATAGTATGAAACTGTCCTAATTATGCACCTAGTACATCCTGAGAAAGTTTTTGAGTTCAAATTTAAATTTATTGATATTCAGTTGTACTATGTTTTGGAGGTGTACATTAATGGTTTCTAAACTGAGACTAAAATTTTATGAATTTCATTAAATGCGTTCACTATTCCATTAAGCTTAATAGTTAAATGAACATTCCTTACTAAAAAAAAAACCACTAAAGTTCAAACTGGCATACAAAGAAACAAAATTATATCTTGCTTTGGTATGAAATTGCAAAAATTGGCCAATTTCCCATTACTGCTCATGTTTAGGGAATTTTTGACAGAAGTACCATCATCTCAAGGCCCAATTATCTTAACAAGTACAATTATTGCATATGGTTACTAGTTTACTAACAAATTTACCCCTAGCAAGCATCAGATTAGAAAATAAATAATTTTAGTATTAACCCATGCCAGCAATGTAACCGACTTAAGCCGCAGGTGTAAAATTGACAAATTCATCTTAAATACACT
Source organism: Limnoperna fortunei (assembly GCA_944474755.1). Lineage (NCBI taxonomy): Eukaryota > Metazoa > Mollusca > Bivalvia > Mytilida > Modiolidae > Limnoperna > Limnoperna fortunei. Next base: position 35,915,065 of record OX104111.1, on the reverse strand, counting down.
ATTTTTCTGCATACTAGAATGTCTACCAGTTCTAGTTTTATACATTTTGACCCTTTCATTACATCCAAAACCTAAAACAAGAGTTTATTTAAATTATAGCACATTCTACTAAGCGCGGACCACTGCAGACCCCATAATTTCATACAATATTACATAATACCATATTTAGGCTGAAATTTGACCCCCCTTATAGGTTTTGGCTCTGATGAGCAATTAAAATGATAGTCTTGGTGATTTACCTTCTTTCAGTACCATTTTTATCAAAAGAAATAGAAGTTGATATACCTGTCTATGGCCTCTTCAGGTGTAGGACCACCATAGATTTTTTACTCTTCGGCTATATTAAAATTTGATAATTTTGACTTATCCTAGAAAATTTACCTTTGTTTCAAATTAAGTGACACTTCTGTCCCCTATAAAAATGCACTGGCTGAACATTCTGTCAAAATTTCACAATATGTTTCATTGCATATAAGAAAAAACGCTCAACCTGAAGTCCACGTGGTCTAAAAATCTACTTTCACTTTCTATATCAGTCCAAAAATAGTGCTTGTCCCTAATTGACTCTCAACATTTTAATGTTCATTTAAAACCAATAAAACTTTATCCTCAAGTTTCCTAGAATATTCAGCTTTCCAAAAATACCAAATTTATTCTGGTATCATGTGCGGTTCAAATTCTATATGATGCAAGAGTGAACCTGTCTGTTGACTAGTACTACTTTTACGTACAACCTCTGGACTGGTTCCCGGTATTTGGTGGTCCTACAGGTGTCAAGACACTAAAGGGGACCAATCAAATTTGGAACATATAAGAAAATAGTACTTAACAACAAAATAGTCCTGTTTATCTTAGTGTATATTAAAAACTACTAACTGGATTTTAATGAATGAAAGTTTTTCTGAAAGGTGAATATATTAGAAAAATTTAGAGTCCTAACTTGCTCTGTTTTAATGGTGTTTAGTATGTTTTATGTCACATGCACTACATGACCTATAAACCAAGATTTTCTGAAAAGAAAGAGCTATTTTTAGAGTGGGGTTTACCCCGGAAGCGGGTTTTCTCTTGGAAGGTTTTAAAGAGGTCATGAAATTTTGAGAGAACATAGGCCTGTCACGTACGATTCAGGATATATATGATGTCGGTCAAGTTGCGCTTAAGGTAAAAGAGATGCTCTAATTAACAAAATAACAAATTTAGTAGAAAATCTAAAAGAATTGGATTAGTGTTTACACACCTACACCTAAATTACCTTTTTCAAAATACATCAATATTTTTGTTTGTGATGCAATAAAACGGCAGTTACATTAAGCGTTCACAAGATTACGATTTCAAGAGTAAAATTGAAAAAAAATCCGGATAACTTTCCCGGAGCGGGGAGCGGAATTTTTTTTTTAATATTATTTTTTCGATTTTGATATAATATGTGCGGTCGGGTTCGTAGAACAAGAAATTTATTTGGTGTGGCCTAACAGTTGACATTTTCATACTTCTAATATTTGCGGATGAAACGAATTTTTACATTTCGAAATATTAATTTCACTAACCGGAAGTTGAATGGTCGGATTGGAGCGATCAGTCCAAATCAATCCGTCAGATAAGTCAAATCGTTCTTAATCCGTCAATTGATAGATTGGCGGATTGGGAACGATTTGACTGATCTAACTGTTGATAACTGATTGATGACGGATTTTGGAACGCTGACGAATCGCTGATGGATTGATAATTTTGTTGCGTTTTCAATCTCAAATACTGTAATTGATATATTATTGTCATTTAGTGTACACCTCATATCTGGTGGTATTATTTTTGAAAATGACATGATTTCAGGTTTTTTCTGGTTAAATTTAATTAACTATATGTTTTTCTATAAGGATAAAAAACGACTGTAGCTTTCCAAGTGAAAAAAAGCTACTCACTGAACTTGTTATTATTTAACCAACAAAAGAAGTGAACACATTTACTGTTTTGAAGTTCGCAACATTGAGCGAGTTTAGTAAAACCTTGCAACCATGTCAAAAAATGCCGGATTCTTAACTGTAACTTTGATACCATTTTTGTTTGTCATAAATTTGTAACAAGGTAAATATTGATAGCAATACAAGCCGGGAAAAACTAACTTTCTCAAGGTTTTGTCATCTTTTAATTGTTTTTGTTTAAATGGTGGGAAATTTTCATCTATATCGTGACGTCCAGTTTTTCGCTGGGGGGACTTGTCGAGTACAACCCGTCCGCAGTTAGACTCGAATTAGCAACCTCACTGTTGACAGACCATGTGATCAATAGATGACTAACTACCATAACCGTCTCCTGCTCTGAAAGTGGACACATAATTAAAAAAAATCAAACATGTAGATAAAAAATTTAAATAGTAGATACCAAGTTTATTACTCTACTGGTCTAGTTTAGACTGTTTATGTTAAGGAATTTTATTCACATAGTCTTCCTACATATATATTATATATAAAATATACATGTTACATTGTACCTCAACACAAGTAATGCTTTTGATGTCAGCAATGTATTTTTTGCCTATGTCGATTCATGTTAGTCGAAGTGTTTTCTATATTCAAATTTGTTGGTAATAATGCAAATAAAGACCTCGGTAACCTCCTCCTTCGTTTAGTTCTGAAATTCCGTTAAATATATAAGATCTTGTCCTAATCAAATTGTGTTTGTTTTTTTAATTGCATACAGTCCTTAATGATATTTTTCCTCATTAACTTATCTGTAAAAGTTCTGTTTGACAAGAACATTTTAATTATTTAGCTGGAATCTTGTAGCGTTAAATTAACAATTTACCAAAACGTAGTTTTATGTAATATCTCTAAGGAACATCACTACTAAACTGTTTTCACGCATAGCCGCTATATAATTGACGGTAGCTTGAGAAATATCAATATTAAAAATGAAACGAATTGCTCTAAAGAAAACAAAATTACTGGTGACATGTCATATACAAATGTTTGACATGCGTACGATCATTTAACGGAAATATGCATCTGGCAATTATATGTATGTTATGTGCAATACAGTTAAATACTGCCTAAATTTAATTTAATCATTAAATATTTACTGTTTTTCTTTAACTCCATAGTGATAGTTTTTTCGTTGTACTAATGTTTTATTTGTAAACTTTTGAAATGAGTTCTTGATTTTATCAACACATTTGAAGTTTTGTTTGCATGGACAGTTTTAACGGAATGTACACCACATTAAACCATTATGATTGAACGTGGAGTCTAAATAAGTGAGTTTATATTGCGAGGAATTTCAGACAACATCTCCAAGTTGTAGCTAAAGCCCTTACCTTTAGCCTCCCTTCAAATGTCTATAACATTGAATAATTAATGTTCAGTTCTAACAATGCACAAAATGAAAAGAAAGGCAAATATTTCAAGTATCTGTCACAACTTATCTTCTGTATTTTTTTCAGATTTGGGTCAAAAGACCAAACTTTATCAGAATGTAACACATGCTGATTTCCTCCCCACTTCAGATTCAACAGATATCTGGACCAAAAAATTAATCAAAAACTTAGCAGCATCATTTCAGATAATCTTAATTATATTGCTCATTGCAAAATCCTATGTTCAGTTTGGGACAAAAGACAAATTTATAAGTTAATCAATCAGATAGCGGCCGGAGATGTACAGGTGAGGCGTAAACGAGTGTCATTAATTTACTGATAGTCAAATTATGTTGACTTTTCTTTGACTCACCGATTTATATCAGTTAATCTATTGCTTAGTGAAAGGTGATTTTTTTTGCAGTTTCAGTTTTCAAAGCAAACGACTGTGAATGATTTTTATTTAGTTTGGTCATCTGTTTTGTAAATTCGTGTTGAATTGTACATTTTTTCTAAATCGAATTTCTCCGACTTGCTGAAACCACTCGTACGGAGTCGTCCTTGGTTTTATACATCAATAACATGAATATGATGTGCACACTGAAATCAGATGCCTCTTGTTAGGGAGTATTTTGTACATTGAGATTGAGGGTACCTTACTAGTTAGGAATTGCTACTACTTGCTTACTGGATTGGGCGCTCAACTTTCTTTCCATCTCTATAATACCCTTGTCAAAATGTGTACACATCCTGCTTCCCCGTCTTAACCCATTGCAAACTAATCTGACCAAATGTGGAACTATATATAACACACAGGTTCATTCAATTTCAACAATAAACAACATTAAAATTATAAACATAAATATAAAGTATTTTTAAGACTTTACAATCATATTAGGGACTTACAAAAACCTCGATCTCTTTTTCTACTCTTCTATTGTCAATTAATTCCCTTTTATTCACAAACTCTCTATTTTGTAAGGTGATTTATGACAAACTAATAAAGAATTTATTCCGAAAGGTGATCTTGCGTGATTTTCAACATGATAGTCAAATCGGTCATTCAAATATTATTTTGTCAAAATAAAACCAGTCATTAGCTTAAAATAACCTAGTTTGTTTAGTGTTCATTAATAAGCAATGATTGGCATAGTAATTAACCTTGTTAATTTATTAACAAAGAAATTAATATACACATTATATTTTACGACTGACTTTAAGCGATGGACAAATAAAATAAAATACCAAAATAGGCCTAGATATTCTTTTACATTTTTTATAACGAATATTTTGAGTTTGCGTTACAAATACAACCTTTATACAGGTCTATCTTCGTTCAAGCAGATATAAAGCCAGCCAAAATCGACTGAGGTATAGCTAACTTGAATAAAATTCGAATCATTAAGGTGACACTCGTGTTTTTTATGCTCTACCGTTACAGTGTAGATCATTACATACAGAGATACAGGACCCGGGCCCAGCGCCATAAACAGTTTCTTTGCTGAGAATTTTTTTATTCTCAATTTCATCCAATGAAATCTTTCATTTTGCCATGTTGTCATGGTAGTTGAGTAAATTCTTATGCTGAGCAAAACATTTTTACTCAATAAGTTTTATGGCGCTGGGTCCCGGTTTCATAAAACATCTCAAATTTAAGGATTTCCTCAATTTGTCCTCAACTCAAAAATCAGATTTCTTGACAATTCAAATTGAGGAAAAACTAAGATATTTGAGGAAAATCTCAATTTGAGAATTTTATGAAACCCAGGCCAGATAAGATTATAGACTAAAGATACAAAATATATACAATATTTACAATATAGATACAACACACGTTGCAAGCTATATTTTTCACTCACGAGTGTTCACTTTTATATTTATGAAAAAAATATGATTTTGTATAAATTAGTCAGTCTGATTTTATACTGATAACTCGTCACGTCCTTGAAAAACAATATATTTGGTCTTGAAATAAATGTTTTCTTGATAAATATGTATACAATTTTCGGTCGTCTCTAAAGATACATTCAATATGAAAACACGTCTAGATCTACTTTTAATTTAGTTTTTTTTTCAAAGACAACTTTGATTTTTAGCTTTAAAAATAACTTCATACGGTGTAAGACAATGAATGCTTCCGCTCATGAACACATATTAATATAGACATTATATTTGATGACTGACGCAACGTGTCGAGACAAAAAATATAGTCTAGATCTATTTTTCATTTTACCAACGACTTCGCGCAACAGAAATGACATGATAAGACAATTTTCCGCTCTTGCAGTCGTGACAAATTTGTCAATAGTTTAGTTTAAACATATTTTATTGTCAAAAATAACCAATAGGATTGAACACAAGTTATTACAACTTATGAAGTTCTCTCCGTTCAATAATCTTACAAAATAATTCACAAGATGACAACAAGGAAATAACTACACAATTTTAAGTACATACAGAAAAAATACATGACACATAACAAAATATACAAAGCAATACATTATAAACAATGCAAGAAAGTCAACCATAATAATAAGGGGGGGGGAGGGGGTCGAGCTATGCAGAAAATCTTTTAGAATGGTGAATGTAACTGTGTACATGTCTAAAAATTATAGTGTTCACTTCGTTACTAAGGCTATCAGAACCAAATAGGACAATTTCAATAGAGAGATTAGTAATTCGCATCAACGGATGTAAAAATTGATTTCTAATGTTATCGTAAAGTGGACATTCTAGAAAATAGTGTATGCAGTCTTCTAAGGGACAACCACAAGCACAGCTTGGGTCGTTGATTATGTTTACTCTATATAAATCGGCCTTTAGGGAACTGCAACGGTGACGTAATCTAGTATGAATAATATTTAAATTTCTGCTTCCTATTAGAAAATATGATGGGACAATATAGTTTTCTCTTTTCAGTGACATTTTAAAGCTCATAAAAGTTGGTAATTCTCTTTGATCTAAAGGAAGAGAGTTCCACAATCTAACTGTTGAAGGAAAAAAAGATTTTGAAAAGGTCTCCAGTCGACACAATGGTGTTCTGTAATCTAGTCGATTTCTTAAATTATAACGTCCAACATCAGAGTAGTCATTTAGAATATCTCTTAAATATTCGGGAGCATTACCATTGCGGATTTTATACATAAGATTTAGTTTTCTTATATAACGTCTATTCGTTAAAGAAGACCAACCTGTTTCGAACATTAACGATTCATTATTGGAAAAGCGAGGAAGTCCTGTTACAATTCTAGCAGCTTCTAACTGTAAACGTTCAATTTTTTCCCTGTCAGTGACAGAGCAACCATCCCATAATTCGCAAGCATATTCCAGTAGAGGAAGAATATGCCTAGAATAAATAATGTTCAGGTTGTTTCTGCACAGTAGATACTTTAATTTTCGCAGAACAAATATTTGTTTAGAAGCACATTTACAAATATTATCAATATGAGTAGACCATTTACAATTTTGAGATAGAGTTATTCCTAAATGTTTATGATTTTCAACTAATGCAATATTTTCACCATTGAATGTGAGGTTCAGGGGTTCGTGATTTCTAAAAGAAAAAAACATATATTCCGTTTTTTGGGGATTAAAATCTACTAACCACAATTTAGCCCATTCGTTAAGCAGTTCTAGATCTCTATTTATATTCCTCTCTATTTCCTCAACGCTTGCAGATGAATACATTAAAGAACTATCGTCAGCAAAAAGTCTAATTAAAGAGCTCATTTCATCTGCAATATCATTTATAAACAATAAAAACAGTAAGGGGCCTAATACTGACCCCTGTGGTACACCAGATTTCAAATTACCAATTGAAGATCTCGAATTTTTTAGCAATACTTGCTGGCGGCGATTCATTAGATAATCTTGGAGCCATAACAAAAGATTTCCTTGAATTCCATAAGCCTTTAATTTTGAAATTAAACCTTTATGCCAAAGACGATCAAATGCCTTCGATATGTCACAAAAGACAACACATGTCATTTCCCCATTTTCTAAAGATAAGCATATTTTATGATAAAGTTCGATCAACTGATGATAAGTTGAATGTCCCGGTACAAAACCAGACTGAAATTTGTACAATAATTTTTGGTCAGAAATGTGGTTGTATATATGTTTAAATATAACTCTTTCAAACACCTTTCCAACGGAGCTCAATAGCGCTATTGGACGGTAATTAGAAACATCTGATTTATCACCTTTTTTAAAAAGGGGCAATACATTTGCTAATTTCCAACTATTTGGAAATTTACACGTATTAAGTGAATGGTTAAAAATAATACTAAGAGGTAAAGCAACTGTTTTTGATGTATATTTCAACATATGATGACTAATTCCATCATTCCCAGATGCTTTACCAAGTTTTAAACTATCTAATATATCAATAATTTCTTGTAATGAAATTTCGTCAATTTCCACGGTAGATAAAGTTCTAACGGGTAATTCTGGTACATCTCTGTTCCCATCGTCTACCGACGATATAGAACAAAAGTAACTATTTAAAAGATTTGCCTTTTCAACATCATCAACTAATATATCATTAGAAAACATATTAACTAGCGGTGGGATGGTAGTTGAACGACCAGTTCCCATAATATTTTTGACAAGTGACCAAAAGCCTTTCGGGTTCGAAGTTGATTTTTCGTCTAGTAACCCATTAGCATTTAGAAAAAACTGTTCTTTTGCGTAATTTATCATGTTGTTAACTCTGTTTCTTTGAGATTTATATTTTTGTATATTGTTAAAATTTGGATATTTTCTCATTTTACTATGCATTCTGTTTCGTGTCCGCATTTGTTTTCGTATTTCAGAATTAAACCAAGGTTTATCCGATGACCGGATAAACCTTGGTTTATCCGGTCAAAAACCTTGTCAATAAATAACATTCCAAAACTGTTTACATTTTCTGTATAAAATATCGGGAAAAATTGATGATTATTATATCATTGACCACAAATTATATATCTTACAACAAATATCTGAATTCTCAAGCAAGTCAGTTTGTGTCAATATTTGATTTCCTCGGTGAAACTAACATTCTTTCAATTTCAAAAAACATAATTTTAAAACCGAAACACGTGATTCTTTATAAAGACATTAAAACCACACTTCAGAACACAATGAATGTGTGAAGATATAAGAGAAATGACAAAATTGACAATAATAATGTTCAGGCATTCAAAAGACCACCCTATCAATTGAGTCCTGTGTCGTTTTGTTAAAATTTGATGAAATTAAACGCCGAGTTAATAAAGGCGTTTCTTGCACCTGTATCAAACATTGCCTTTTCAGTGAAATTGATTGATGCAAAATTATTTTGAATGAATATTGTTCTTTATTATTTTGTTTCGCAAGCCTTTATAACATAACAATTTCTCAAAAATTACAGATCCCTCTTTGTTCTTTATCCCATTTACTTCGCTTTCTCAAACTCATTGTTCTATTTTGTTCTTTAAGCAATTTTGCACTAGCTAAAATAAGAAAGGGCGTAGCATTTTGTGAATCAGTAAAACAAAATGCTACGTCAAAAATGAATGAAATAATTAACTAAAACAATATAGAAAGTTTGTTTTAATTAAATATGTGATTACGCGGGGAATGTTCTGAAATCACGTTTAAATAATAGAGACAGGTTTACACTTTTTTGGCTATAGTGCTGATTTGACGTTTAAATTATAGACCACTGTTCTCCGAACAGAAACAACACTATAATACAACTCACTATTACCTAATTATGGACTTCTGAACAGGTCAAATAGGCTTAATATTGACCTTGAAAATTAAATAAGAAGTATCATATACTTGAATATGGTAAAATAATTTACTGTATTATGATAAAAAGAATAAAGGGCCCAAATTTGATATTTTTCAAGATTGGCTGATATCAAAATGTTTTTGGTTGCTTTCGAAACTTATTACACGCTTTTCCGTAAATATTTTCGCATGGCTTTCCGTAAGCAATAAGAAATAACCGGTATTTTTACAAAAATGGCATCTAACGACGCAGATTGAAAATAATTCGGATTACGTCAATGAAAAACTTAGTTACAAAAACAAAAACCACGAGTGACCTAAAAATATTATCTCATTGGCTATAAAACTAATTCGAAGTAATTCCAGTACCGGAACTGAATAAGATTTTAATATATCCAAGTCTTTCGTTTATTTTCCCCTGCTGAAGCATATGAGAAAAAGACTACTACATGAGATTTATGATATCATATGTATTATTAGCTCTCGGTTGATATTGGCCCTTGAGGACGATATATTTATATTCTCAGTCCTTATAAGGAAGCTCGGTAGTTTTGACAGGATAAAGCATTGTAAAACGTTAGCAAGGGATCGAAGTTTGATCTTCACACATTATGACAGAGTTTTGTTAAAATAGTTATTTAGAGTATAGACATAATGACACAGCTTTAGTCCTTTAAAATTATAGTCTCGTATGGCTCCTACATTGTTCATTGTATATTTTGTGCAGTAATTGTGACCATTTCGTTATCAGTCATGTTAATTGAAGTTCGCCGTTTTAATGATGAAGATACTAAAGGTTTTTGAATTTCTACCACAATGGGACATCTCTGGAGACCAATACCTGCCCTTTTACAATTATTAAGATCATAAAGACCATAAAATAATATCATTTACCGTACGAAATAAATGAACGCAAATATAATCGTCAATGCAATTCTTTATTTGTTTAATAACGGCGTATTTAATCGTCTTTTTTAATCGCATTTATGTATAATCATTTTAAAATGATAAAATAACATCCATTTTGACGTCCGTTAATACAGGTAATGCGATCATAATGAGACAGAAGCTTTTAGCAAATGTTACAGCAGCCATTTATTTGTTTAAACGGGAATATGACATTGATGTTTAACAAAGGAAACGATCAGGGATAGACTGAATGAATTTGATGCTCTGATAGTAAACTTGCATATAAGGTTTTGATCTTTAATGGTTAATGACGATACGGGGTCTAAAGGTAAATAAATGACGACCGGTTAATTAGTCCGAAATGTCATTTGTGAAATTATGTTTTCCTATTAGATGTGGAATCTAGATTATAGTAAGTCCTCGGAGACCAACGCTTTCTGCGTGATATTGTAGTTGTCATTAAATGTACAACGAGGTAGTTTTTAAAACCATTTGATTTCCTACTCTATACTTTAGCCTGGTTGAGATTTGTATGATAGCCCTGATCACGGAACACGAAATTAGATCGTATTCATGCTTGGGTATATTAATGTTTCTATGTATTGAAGCAAGCATAAATAGATGATTTCATTGTATGCATCGTTCAGAAACTATACACATATAAAGAATATGTGATAATAAATTTTAAATTTTACCTTATAAAACGAGTTGAGCCAGAACAACTCGAGGAAACCGACTAAACCACCAAGATCCGTACGTAAAGGGGCAATTACAATACTAATTCAGTACAGAAACTACAAAAAGGGTTTTTTCGTGAAAGAAGTGTGGCACTCATCAAACACGTCACCCGCTACAGTCTGCGACCAGGCTTTTCGTAAATATGGCCTGACTACACTCCAATGAGAGGGGCTCCCTATTCGCCACCTGAGGACGAGCGGACTGCTCTAGTAAACCAGCACTAGGAACCGTGCCAGTGTTGTATCAGTAGACTTGAGGGACCCAGTGACATATTTTTATTAATAAATTGAACTTCCAGCCATCAAAAATTCAGCTATATTCAGGACAAGAACAATATAATAAACAATCAATCAATTAGCGGAAAGGGAAGCATTAATACAAAACATTTAACTGTCAAAGAGAAGAATTTGGAGTATTTTGTAGAAGAAGCGGCTACTTTGTGCTTTTTTTCGAAGACTGCACATTGGGTCTTGTAGTGCAAGAAGCGTGGCACTCTCCAAACATGTAATCCACTGTGGTCTGCGGACATAACCGACAATATTTTATACTCGATATATTCACATATATGTACCAATGTCAAAGCATTAGAAGTGAATGCTATTGTCTATTTTAAGTAAATTACATTAAGTACATGAAATTATTGCATAATGCTATGATATGCGTGCGAGTAGTATAATCGTGAAATAGGGGCCTAAATAGTTCGTCTTCTAAAGATCACGCGGTCTCTCAACACTGAGGTTGCAGGTTCGAGTCTCACTGCTGGAAGGGTGCCCTCGACTTCAATCTTAATAGACAAAAGGATTGCCAGTTTACCGACTGATGGTCTGATGTTTCCTCCATGTAATCTGGCTTCCTCTCCCCAATAAAAACTGGATGCCATGAAAAATTGTTGAAATTTTCCTTTACAAACAATTTAAACAAACAAACAAAACATACTGAAATCTGAATACAAGCTTATTTCACACAAATCCCAAGCCTTTAAGCTTTACGTACAGAAGAACAAGCACATTTAAAACATAAAACTGAAAATTTTGGGGTTCCTAAAAGGGACATGTCGCAACGCTTTTGTAAGTCGCAGGCACTATACAAATTGTTAGGACCGTGTTATGGTTATTGATGTCCTTACAACGCCAAACGAAATATCTACAATGTATACTTCGCACAAGCACAACGCGGCGTAACGTGACAAAAGGCTGACGACGGCTTTGAATTGAAATAAAAGTAAAAAAAATAGGCATATCGCGGGGGGCATTGTTGTAAAATATTTAAGAAATGTTTTGTTAAAGTGTTTTGTCCAACGTACATTGCAAACTTGGAATGATTTCTAGACCGAAAATGTTTCATCATGAAAATAGCGGGTAGAAAATCATTGCGTATTGGACCCGCTTGAATCGAAAAACACATGACCTTTTTCATATAGGATTTATAATTAATTTGGAGTACGACGCCCGGATGAGAATAGCTTACACTGACCCTTTTGATAATAATTTAACCTGAATAAGTATAAGAAAATGCTGCTATTTCTTGTAATCAGTCGAATGAAACGACACTAGTTGTTTTAGCGAAACTGGCGTGTTGTAATAATCACATTATTGTAGAAATATATATCTATATTTATTATTTATAAATATATGCTTTTACACACAAAAAATTCGAAGTAACGGCTTATTATATGTCCACGTTCAAATCAAAATACAGACGGATCACTGTTAATTTTGTCACACATACTCATAAATAAAGGACAGGTAAGCCTGGTCTAAAGACTACTTGTATTTAGCAAACACATGTTTGTTGAGATCATATATAAATGTATTCTAATGAATTTGTTATAAACTTAACCAGAATTAAAAGAACTCCCGTCTGTTTTCTTTGAAATGAACTCCTTTATAATATATTGAAAGACAGATCACTTTAAAATAAATATATGTCATAAATAACCATGTAAAGTTTAAGGTTAACGAAACTATTGAACGCACAGAAGAAGCGGGATAACTCTGATTTGTAACATATTTTTAATATTTTGTCCTAATTTCGATAAACGAACGAAGCATCATAAAAAATGAAAGCTTTTGAAAAATACATAAAACAGCTAGTTCTAAAAACAGACAAAATCAAAATAATGCTTGAATAACAAAGGATTGTGGAAAAGTGTTTTTTTCGGGCTGCCATCTTGAAGGAACGTCAAACAATTTTTTAACATATAGGGATGTTATGCTATGTTTAGTTTATCATAATATAATGTATTGTTCGTAATCCTTATTTCATGGCACTCGAAAATTACGTTTTATTCATAATTCATAAATTATTAACTCAAATTCACGTTTATGAATTATAAGCATAGACGCTTTTTAAATAACAAATTGGAAGCTTATTACAAATTACTTATCTTAAATTCATGTTTAAGTGTCATGACATAGTCTACGTCATTCCGAGCTGGGGGCGCCTTTGATACAGTCGGCGGTGGATGATTCTGAAGTTCTTGATCAGCATCTGCCATAATATTATTAACTGGACCGTGGGAAACAGTCACAGTCGGTGTCGCTCTAGCTGGTTGCCTTGTAAATTTGACGTTTGTCGCGACCTTTTTGTTGATCCAGATCCTTGTTTAAATTTGTAAGAAGTATGATGTTTTTTTTCTGAGGCTTCATAATTTCTCTAACACTGGATGGCTGCGATTTATTTTCGATGAGGTTTTTAAGAATTTCACCGAACGAAATTGCGTTTGTAACAGTTTGAAAGGAAACAGATGCTGGAAAAATTTACAATACCGTGCAAATACAGATAAAACAGGAAGGGATTCGCATTTTTATAAAATCTCAATGGGACGATACTTCATTAATTAAATTAGTTTATCTAATAGGAAAAGCCCTTATTATGCGTCACAACACAATGTTACTTTAATTCGTGTGCCATGTATGCATTGTATCCGCCGTTTATTGTGCCTGAAAAAAAAACCAGCTGAAACCAGCACATTGACAGTGTTTGATATCTCAGTATATGAAATTCTTGTTCATGCAAAATAATTTATAAAAATATAGTGATAACCAAGTAAAAAATATTAAATTAGATACACTTATTTGTAATTAAGCAGCAAAATAGTTGATGGAGTCTTCTTTTAACTTTTGCAATTTACCTACAAAACCCCCACCTTTTACTTATTACAGACTGTTTGTTCAATATAATATATATATAAATTTCTACTTACAAATTATATTCAAATGAAAACTTTTCTCCTTTCTCAAAAATCTTTAAAGTTGTTTTTATATTTAACACGTGTTTTATATTGTCCTGGCTAATCACGTGACATCGGCTAGGTACGGAATTAAAAACAACCGTAACATGCGAAACACAAAAACAACAACAAAATTCGCCTTTGGCAGATTTAATAATAATAAGGAAAAAATTAGTAAGTATTATTAAATTTAATACAAATTGTTATGAAATACTTTTAGACTAATCCCAAGCATATATGTGTTGCCGTTTTGGACGGAATATGAAGTTAGTTCTCTAAAATTAGAAGATAACTTCTGGAGTTCTTATAATAGTTGTTATTTTGAACCCAATAACGTCTGGTTTATGTTTGAGGTTTTAGTACCATACATGTCGACCTGTAATAAGCTGAGAGAATGTTTTGGACTTTTTGTAATTTTCCGTTATTCATGATAAAGTATAATAATGACTGGGTGACATTTAAATTGGTTTATTCTCTGAATGCCAAACAAACATTTATAAATGTAAAGGAAGTAAAGACCGTTCTATGGAGTTTATGTTTACTACCTAGACAAACATGTCAATAAATAAAAACAAGAAGTGGTATTGCAAAGCTACATGTTCGGCTACTAATAGTTTTGACATTTGATCAGATTTTATAACTAAAGCAAGAATTTATTTTTTGCTCTAGGTAACATTATACGTTTAAATTACATAATTGTAATTTTTGAACCGGTAATTGTTTTTTTTTCAACAAAAAGAATAAAATTACATATTACTAATGTCTAAAATTATTTTAACAGTAATTTAAGCATATCATTCTGATTATTTTGTGCTCATATATATTGTTTGTTTGTTTGATGGTGTTTTACGCCACTTTCAGCAATTTTTCAGCTATATCATGGCGTCCAGTTTTTATTGGGGGGGGGAAGCCGGAGTACTCGGAGAAAACCCCCCAGGAAGCAATGAAAGTTTACGATTCACCCCGGATAATGAAGCTATACTTTTATATAGCAGATTTGGCCGAGGGGTCTAGACCGCTGGACATAATGCAGTCGAATTGGTACCACGGTGTCACAAAGGTGTGAATTCGAATCCCGCTGAGGGTAAGCAAAAATTTGACAGTGTTACCGCAGGTCGGGTGTTTTCTCCGGGTACTCCGGCTTCCTCCCCCAATAAAAACTGGACGCCATGATATATCTGAAAAATTGCTGAAAGTTGCGGTAAACACCATAAAACAAACAATAAAACTAATTTGTAGACGTAATATAAATCAATAATTACACCGCGATTTATACATTTTATAATGCTAAATAAACAATGTAAAAATGGTCAGTATGTACATCGTCGATAAATACACGTTACGTAACTCCATGCTGCAGCATCTGCTATATTTGTGTCATAAATCAAATGTATTTTTAGACGGATCGGAATGTCAGTCATTGATTTGACATAAATTTTCTCACGTTATCATTCCTGACCATCAGTCAATGAATTATTTATTTTTTGTTAATTATTTATAGATGTCAGTACATTGTGTACACCATTTGCATTAAATGCAAGTGCATGAATTTCAGAGCGGCGTTGTTCTTCCACCTAAACAAAAGCTTTCAATTATTATCTCCAATCTTTGGCAAGAAACAATAAGACATGATCAGACATTTAAAATTCAATTTGTATGAATGTTTCTAAATAGGTAAGAGTTGTCTGTTTTAAGCTGTCACATATTTCGGGGAGGTATGCAAATAACCGTATACTAAGCGTTTGAGCAAAACTTATACATAATATATAATATATTCCCAAAAGGTGGTAATAAGTACCACTTTATTAAACAAAGCATAATCAAAGATATTGGAAATCTATCACGAGTGAAAGATCACAAGGGCTTTCCCAAAATCGCATGAAAGTACATACTTCTTACGTAAACCCACCACTATCACATTGCGTTATCCTTATAGACTCTCTGTCGTTTAATATCTGACAACCAATCAGAACGCCAGGCGTTTTCATTGGATGACGCAACGAGTACAGATGAGTGCACTTGAGCTCATCTGTACTGGGCGTACTGTGTCATCTGTACCGGAAATAGGCCATTTACGAAAGAATAGTCTTTTTCAGTTTAAATAAAGCACAGGTCATTACTTTGTACGATAAAAATGATTGTCTGAAACTAACTATGGACCAGAAAATAACTTGTGGACTATTTTGATAAAATTGTTCATCCATTTTTATGTTTTTTAAATGTCGGCTAATAAATTTACTACGATAGATGAGAATTTTTTTGTTTGTTCATGTTATTCGGTTGCTAGTGTGCTGTCAAAGCCTAATCTATGTATCGAGCGGCGTTAAGGTTGCCGAAGGAATATATTTGTTCACTTTATTTAGCTAAGAATATGGCAGCACATACCATCACACATCCTCTACCAAAACTGTTGACATCATATACTCAGTTCCTTGTAAACTTCTCATTTCGGAGACTGTAGACCTAACAGTATGTACGGCTTTCAGTTTTTCTGCAGCGTTAAGATGAGTTTTGATTAATTGCTAGACCAGACTATCATTACCTCTCTCGCACAATCGGATCCTAGAAGGTCGATGGCATCGTCTCGGTACTACGCCTAAGTACGTCTGGTGCACAAACCGTTTTCAGATAGATGATTGCTGACATTCTGTGCTGATCCGTAGGCGACTATGGACATTTGAAGAAGTTTCTGTTAGGTTACGTTTTGTGATGAACCTGATGTAGCGGTGTAAAGCATTGTAGATTAGCTGTACAAGATTGCTGGTACCATTGCAAATCATTCTCCGGTAAAAGTCTAGCGACTCCATTCTGGGATTCAGTGGATTAAATACGAACAAAAAATTATTATATTCTGTGAAGCTGTGTCTAGTTCTGGCATATCGTTGCTCGGTCGAGAAACCAACGAACGACTTAAGTAAACGTTTTTTTGTCTTTTATACCTTTTGAACCCGCTTAAAATATAGGACACGATGTGCACATGTATGCAACTACATTACTAGTTGTTGTACGATTGTAGCCTTCTGCCTTAAACTAAAACACATTTCTGGTAAAATTCAATATTTTTTAATAACACAATTAAGTACATGGTAACATATAATCATATTCTGGTACCCTGACAAAGATATCCTCTTTGGCATAAGCGGCATTCAGTGAAGCATGTGTAAATGATATATATGGCACCAATTTTTGTTTCATATAATCTCTTTTAACACTTTTCAATAAAATAAAGCACACGAATAAAAGCTATAATTAATTTGAACGTCTTGTAACATATTAATCATTATACATGAAAGGGTTTGGATTAATACCCAAAAGAAGTAGGCTTGGTAAATTTGTAATAAAAAATATTTTTACAGATGAACAGCTCAAGGTTAAATTGTTTTATATGAATGACCAGAACGTATTTATGGCTGTAAGTCTGTACAAAAACCAGTGTACTCCACAATTGTTTGATTCTTTCACAAATATATTATAAGGTGTAATGATATTACATTATCATAATAACACTTAATTATGCCAAAACACACACCTAACATTGGTGTTCAGAATGATGAAGCAATGTTTTACTTTTTATGCTCACTTGTTGGATTCTGGTGAGGTTTATGTCTACATATTACAACCGGAATGTCTGAATGGTGCATGATATACTCGCTGTTACTGCCCATAATTGTACGACGCACAGTACCGTGGCCTCGAGCACCACATACAATCATGGCTGCATTTTTTTCATGAGCAACTTTAACAGCACATTCACCGGCTTTTCCTGCAGATTGCACTACTTCTCCTTGTAGCTAAAATAAGGAAAACAATTCCATTTGTATTAGTTTTCATCATTAATGACATAGATTACACATCCGTCTATAATGAAAAGTTGCGATGGGTTTTAAGAACAGAAGTTTTATAAGTCATGAATGTATATTTTTCATATAATTTAAAACATAAAAATGCTTGAATTAAAAAAACCAACAACATAGTTTTATGACAACACGTTTCCTTCTGTTTTCAAAACAACACGACTTAATTCTGTTATAATCGTGGTAACTAAACTCATATATTTTTTACTATATTTATAGTAATGAAGGAAAATTATATACATTTAAACTTCTTTTATTTGTTTTCCAGATAAGGTTCCCGCCAAAATCAGATTGCTGCAGTATAGCACAAAAATGGCGGCTTTAACACATTCATTAATTTCTTGCAGCTGTCATCTTTTAAAGTTATTACGTGTTTAAATGCTTAAATCTAAATGTTTACCCCTGCTTTGGTGAGTTTTTCTTTAAATGCATCAATTTGCTTTGTATGGTCATCAATATCCCGCTGCATTTGTGTGGCCAACTCGGAAGCATCAGCTGTACCATAAGCTTATAAAGGAAATGAAACCTTAATATATGGAATTGATATGTACTTACATATGCAGTGCAAAAATTCACAAATTTAGAAAAATTTGGATTAGGTTATCGCTTCACAAATTACCATGTTAGTGTGTCATGGAAAACTAAGGTACCTTTTGTTTTAATGTGGATTTAATTCATACATAGATTATGTGCCATGTTAGTTTATAACTGCGAGTCCTAATTACAGAGAAAAAATAACTATGATTTAAATAAACTAACCAACTATATATAAGAGCACATTACTAATTTTATTAGATTATTTATTATCGACGGAAACTTCTGCAAAGTGTACTTTCAAAAATGGTTATGTTTTTCTGCCTTGCAATCGTTACTCCGCATAGAGTATCTGTGTTCGTTTATGCCATTGTGAAAAAAAACATATAAAGCTTAACTATTCTGCAATATTACATTCGTTGAACAGTAATCATTTGTTGTAAAAATACAAGAATTTCCAGCATTTCCTGTCGATGTTTTGTTCCGAGACATGTCGTTGAGACATTAGTTTACCATTGACTGGTTGGACACGAGGCCATGGATCACCGAACTATTTTTCTTGCGGAGTTATATCATTTAACACTGAAAAACCTTGTATGTATTCTGAAAAGGCTCTCCATAAAGTTATTTCCTAAGTGTTCCATTTTATGACCTTTCCTATAATTTTGTTAATTATATCCAGTTTTATATATATAGGGACTATTTCAAAATTTGACCTTTCTGTTTTACAATGAAATGTAAATATTTTATTTTACATTTAATAATTTTTTAAACGCAGATTAAAAATATTTGTAAGGGCTCATTGTTATTAATGCTGGAAGTACTTCTTAATTGCATTAAGTGGAAAGCCAAGTAATCTGTCCATATATAGAACTTCTACCTACCGTATATACCATATGTATGTCTATCGAAGCAAGCTGCTATTATTACATAATCATTTTCTCTTCTTATTTGATCATTGTACCCTAAAAGAAAAATAGATTTCGTAAAAACAAAAAAATTAGCAAATTAGAAATAATATTGTATAACTTTAAAAAAAACTCCATAATTTCTGCTTAATTCATAGAGCATGCCAAAATATCTCATTTATTCCTAGAGCATGCCAAACTATCTCATTTATTCCTAGAGCATGCCAAACTATCTCATTATTCCTAGAGCATGCCAAACTATCTCATTTATTTCTAGAGCATGCCAAACTATCTCCCTTATTTCTAGAGCATGCCAAACAATCTCATTTATTCCTAAAGCATATGCCAAACTATCTCATTTATTCATAGAGCATGCCAAACTATCTCATTTATTCCTAGAGCATGCCAAACTTTCTCATTTATTCCTAGAGCATGCCAAAATATCTCATTTATTCCTAGAGCATGCCAAACTAACTCATTTATTCATACAGCATGCCAGCACGGACGTTACACTAAAAAGTACGCCGGAATCTGGAGACTCAACTTGACATTTCTGTATCACATATTAATTATGGTCAAGCATTTGTTTAATTTTACTGGCTGTAAGACACGCGATAAAACTCCTGTGGACGATGACCCTTACAATAAACCAAACTAGTGGTGGTCTTTTTGATGATGTGATGTCTAGCTTAGAAAAGCTTCAGTAACTTCTGTTTATGTTTTATATTATTAAGTACATAAAGTTTATTAAATTGATTTTAATTTCGAAATACTAAAACATGAAAAAAACATTATATTGTTCGCACAAATTTTACGGATCACTACAGAATTTTATTAAGTTTCAAAATACTTACACTCAAAAGCATATTCTGAGTGGTAGCTGCCATCCATAGGAAGAACAATAATTCGCTTATTTTCCGCCATTACGTTGCTTTTGTACTATCTTCAACAGCTGGTTTAAAATAAGTCACATTTAGATGTGTTGTGACATCTGTATGATACTAAATATATATATAATACAAGGCTAAACTGTTGATAACGGGTCTGGTGAGGAAGGAATGCATGTTCGTATTTAGTAAATTAATAACACTCAAAACGGTTTGAATACTTAATGATTTTTAAAGCTTATGTTGTTTTGATAGTAACTGCAGTTCTAATGCAATGTCAATATTTATAAACTTAATATGTCCTATTTTATGAATGGTTTCGTACTATGTAAACAATAGCGAACTTTTTACCTGTGTTATCTGGATCGATTTGCTTGTGATTTTTACATGTACAATATGTTGTTGATCAAACTGTGCAGATTTAGTTGATAAGATTTGTCTGTATTGATGTTGCGCATATTCTTAAACGCCATATTCATTTCATTTGTATTGCGTATATGTACTAGCATACATTTTTTCTTTATATTTTCCTTAAGATATAGTCTTTTGACAGTATTATCTTCCGATGAATATCTCACTTTTGTAACGTTTAACTTGTTATATTATATTCAACCTTTAGTGATGGATAATGCACTGTCAAAAGTTAAATCCTTAGCTGTCTAGACCACTCGCCACCCTTCCTGTCAACGAGATCACCAGTCGACTCCTCGCCAGATATTTAAGAACAATCACTGGGCAATCATACCCAATGCCATAAAAATTATTTTCTGCTGGGAATTTGTTTTATTCTCTATTGTATTCAATCAAAACTTTGTTTTATACTTGTAGTTAATATGAGTAGTGTTCTAATTTCTAATAGTCTCTCATTAAATATTGTATAAATTTTACCTTATGGATTGTATCCGAGGTGGCTGTAAGGCATTTTAAACCGTTATTACACAGTGCTGGTGGGGCTCGGTGGACGAGTGTTTAAAGTAGTTCGTCTACTAATGATCACGTGGTATTTGAAAACACTGAGATTTTGGGTTTGAGTCTCACTGCGGGCAGGGTGCGTTCAACTCCAATCTTAATTGTCAAGGATTGCCAGTTTTCCTACCGAAGGTCGGGGGTTTTTTTCTGGGTACTTCTACTTCCTCCCACAATACAAACTGGACGCCATAATGTAACTGAAAATTTGCTGAAAGTGGCTTTAACAACATTCAAACAAACAAGAAAACACAGTGCTGGTTCATTAAAAATATTCGTTTAAGGATACAAAGTAGACATAAATTGTAACCGACGCTTTAAATGATATTTACCTTTTGTATACAACGCCGCAATGTTCGATTTAATACTGCGAAATTCTTAAAAACGTTTTTAACAATAAAACATTTGTCATATCAACATATACAATTCTTCCAAGCTCATTTCTTCTCTAGTTAATATTCGAGATCAAATGGAACTAAGCTTCCGAGATTTTTAAAATTAAAGGTACAATTCTAGCTTGTTTTGAAAGAAAATACACTTTCAGAGCTAAAATCTAAAACAATATTGACATAGTTTACTCAAATGCACCATTTATATGTAAACAAATCATGTGTTCTGTTACATGATAAGACTGCAGATACAGAGGTTTCTATTTAGCTAGACCATGCATTATCATCGCTGTACCTCAGTCGCTGTTTGCTTCTGTAAACTTCTTTTAATTTCAATCGTCTCTTCTAAAAGCACAAGGACAGGTGAAACCAAAAACTCCGACACAATGTTCATTAGATGGTCATTTGCAAGTTTTTCTGATGTTTTTTTTAAAACTTTTATGGGAAATTTAAAATAGCCAGCACCGCAGTCACGATTTTTGATGGATGGTCATTTGAAAAGTTTTCTGGTGTTTTCCTTATTCTGATAGAAAATTTAAAATTTCCACAAATGCAGGACTTAGGTAAGCTCAGTGCACATTGGAAAACATTCCAAATGTCTTCTAAGAAACTGCAAAGCTGATTGACGACATATTCTATGTGAATGCTTATAAGTCCAATGGAAGGCTGTTTAATTCGTCTTAAATCTTGCAAAGCTGGTCGTAGCGATACTGTATATGAATGTCTATTGGATTATCCTTTACAAAGTTTATATTGTTAGTTATCGAAGTCCAAAATATCAGCTGTCACTTCATGATTTAATTTAATCTATAAGAAAAAATGTTTCAAAAAGCTTTTGCTATAAAAAAAACGTTCAACCAGTTCAAACCAAATCTAGCATTGAATGTCTCTCTACAAAGTGTTTGATGTTTATGGCAATATAAAACTCACAATGGCCATCACAAGATGACTGAGATTAACGTATTACCCTAAGGGAACATGTTTAAAAGACATTTTCTGTATAAATGTTTCTCGGATGGTCTTTTACAAATTTATGTTTTATTTTGAACGAATATCAAAAGATAAATAATTCCAAGATGACAATCGTCACACGATAGCTAGGTACATATGTCCTATACTTATCTATACGATTCACCTCGGTTACTAAAACAATATTTTAATAGCGAATGTGGCCGTGTAGTCTAGAGCGACGGGCATGATGCAGGCGAATGGGACCACAGTGTCGGAACTGTGCGAGTTCGAATCCCGCTAAGGATAAACAAAAATTTGTCAGTGTTGTGTTTAATTTGTAGATATATATAAATATTTTGTGTTAATTCTGTCTGTCTTGAAAACGACCTCAACAAGTTTGCAAAGGCACTCAGGATTAAGAAACACTTCAAATCAAAAGACGAAGACGAGGACTGTAACAATGATATCGATGAATCCAAAAACAAGGAAGATTTAAGAAAAAAGAGTAGATGGATTCCTAAGCCAAGCAAAAATTCCAACTTGTCAAAAGAAGAAAGGAACTCTTTGAACCAATTAAGACAAAAGAGAGGACATTATCATCAAACCAGCAGACAAAGGGAGTGCAGTATTACATGTAGTAATCAACAAATCTGATTAAATCAGAGAAGCCGAAAGACAACTGATTGACGAATGATTCTATAAAACCTTTGACTCTGATCCAACTGATAAGTTTACAAAAATAATCAGTAAGACCCTAACATTCATGCACAAAAAAGTGTCACATTGATGCAGACACTCAGGAATAGCTACAACCGGAAAATTCCTGAGCTGGTCGGTTTTAACTCCTCCCTAAAATCCGGAAGAATAATAATCCCGGTAGACCCATAGTTTCGTCCAACAAACACACTAACAAAAAAAATATCAGAATTTATAGACTTCCACTTAAGACCCCACGTGGAAACTTTACCAACTTACATAAGACACACACCAATTACCTGCGTAAACTGGAAGCAATGAATACGCTTCCACCGGACACAATCCTAGTCTCCAAGGATGTTACTTTTATGTACAAAAATTTACCGTACACGACGACGACATAACAGCATGCAAGAAGGTCTGGGAACAACTCGGCATCAAAGATCCTCCCACTGAGTGCCTAATTCAACTTCTCGAACTTGTATTGAAACATAACAACTTCACGCTTAATGGCGAGCACACTATTTACAAATTAACGGAACAGCCATGGAAACTAAAATGGCAACATTCTATGATAACATCTTTATGTGAAAACTCGAGAAACAGCTTCTAAACTCTTTTCTCCTGCATCTACTCTCATGGTTTAGTTTTATTGATGATGTTAACATGAAATGGATTGAAAGCGAGGAAAACCTCCAACAGTTCTTAACCACGCTAACAGTATACATTCATCTATCAATTTCACACATGAAATGTCCAAATTTAAAATCTCATTTGTAGATACCACTACCACCGTAATAGATGGAATTATGTCAACCGAAATGTACTGTAAACTCACAGATAAACATCAGTACGTCTCACAAAACAGCTGCCATTCTAAACATTGCAGCAAAATAATTACTTTCAGCCAAGTTATGCGAGTTAAGCGGAAGCTTCAACTAAGCAGAGTCTTGGAGAGCTTCGATGCCATCTAAAGGAGAGGTGATACAATAACAAGAACATATCGATAGGTTTTGAAAAGGCAAACAACATCAGTAGGAACCAACTTCTTCAGTATAGAGAAAAGAAAACTAACAATAGAGTCTGTTTGTCTTATCATACCACCCAGCTTTTAAAGACATCGTAAGTACTATCCTCGAACGCATGATAACAATTAAAAACATCATCAACTTTCAAAAATATTTCCAGAACCTCTTATCACGGCCTTTTGAAAACCCAAAAGTTTAAAAGATCAGTTAGTCGGAGCAGAAATATCGCCGGGTAGCCGCCAATTAAGGCAATGTTGCATCTGTGGTGACGGTCGTTGTATAACATGTGATCACATACAACACTTCCAATACTTCACCAGCACATCAAATGACAAACAATTTGACATCCATGTCAATTTGAATTGCAAAAGTGATAACACCATATACCCGTTACTGTAACCTCCAATATGTTGGGAAGCTGTGCAAAGTTGCAGCAAAACGAATGGATGGGCACAGAAGCGACTCAAGGTGCAAAACAAACTTACCCCTTTATAGGCATCTACGTACGCACAGCACTGCAATAACTGAAATTTTTAGTACACCCTGGATGACTCTTATAGACCTTAACCCAAAGTGGACGCAAAGAAAAGAGAAATAAAGTTTGTGGATTAAAACATTGGAAAACATCATTTCCGAAGGGAATAAACGAGAAAGTATAGGTCTGTAGACCAGATACATCCATGGTCTACACATATTAATGTATAATTAGGAGTCGTTCTATTAATATTAAAATTGTGTTATCTTTATAGAGGTATAAAATAAATATAATTCTAACAGTGTTGGGCTTAATCTGTAGAGGTATATATATATATTTAGAGTTAAGCGCCATTGAACAGAAGAAACCCGCGTCTGGTGTAATGAATTTGTCATCATAGTCATTTTTATTACATTTTATTTGTATATTTGAACAAAGCCAAGTGAAAGCTAACCCTCGAGTTGCGGATGGTAAAGGTAATATAGAGAAGTTTTAAGTTCAGTTAAAGTGATAAAATTCAATTAAATATTTTATAATTTGTTGACGGCATTTATTTATTTTGAAACTCAATGACCGTAAGGCCATTCGTTGGTCCGTCTGTGTTTATAATTATGACAAAACTCCGTCATTTGTATCGTGTACATGTATATATAAAAGTCTAGAAGATTATGCAACGATACAAATGACGGTGTTTCTTGTCAAAAATTTAGACAAAGACTGACCAACGAATGGCCTTAGTCATTGAATGTCAATATAAATAAATGACGTAAACAAGTCATAACATATTGATCTTAAACTTTCTCATTTCCAACTTCACCCAAAATAGTTGCTTCCCATATATATATATATACTTGTTTACGTCATTTATTTATATTGACATTCAATGACTAACGAATGTTCAAACGGAAAATTTAACATTTTCCCATTATATAAAGTTTTGGAAGACAAACAATCTCTGCGTGATGAAAAGGAAATACAGTTTATACGTAGTTTAAAGCAACACTTAAATGGCTAGATGTTTATTGCTAATTAACTGTTATTAATAGCAACTGATTAACTTATAATTAATTAATATAAACGCATTGTTTGTTTATGCGACGTTATGAACGTTATTTTCGAATTTTAAACATATTGTTACGTCATCTTTGTTTCTTACGTTTATGTAAACAATATTTGTAAACATTATTCGATTATTGTCGCCTGAAGAGCTGCAGGAAGCAGTGAAAGTACTAGCGATGTAATACAATATACATATTTTTTCATGTGATTTTATTCTTTATTCATATTAATGCCGTCTTGTGGACTTTATCTTGTTTTACTATATATATATATATATATATATATATATATATATATATATATATATATATATATATATATATATATATATATATATATATATATATATATATATATATATATATATATATATATATACAAGTCTAGAAGATTATGCAACGATACATATGAAGGTGTTTCTTGTCATAAATTTAGACACAGACTGACCAACGAATGGCCTTAGTCATTGACTGTCAATATAAATAAATAACTTAAACAATCATAACATATTCATCTTAAACTTTCTCATTTTAAATGAACCCAAAACTTTTTTAATAGTTGCTTCTCAGTCCGCTAACCGGGGACGTGCCGTGCTGTTACTTGGCTTTGCTCAAATATTCCAACAAGATGTAATCAAAATTATCAAGGTGACAAATTCATTACGCCAGACGCGCGTTTCGTCTACATAAGACTCATCAGTGGCGTTTAACTATAAATGTTTAAGATATTCCTCATTGGGAGATGGAATAATATTTTTTTCATTGGGAGATGGAATAATATAAGTCCACTGGGATCGTGTAAATACACAATACAGGCAGTTCAAAATATTATATAAAGGGTCTAAAAGAATGCTGCTGAACCAGTACACTTATTTAGTATCGGATCGACAAACATGACGATACAGCATAAACAAATCAAAGTGCAGACTGCACCGAAGGAAAGGTTGCTTCGGAAGAATGAAATGAGATTCCTGCCTCATGTTTGACAGGCAATAAAACAAACCAATGTAAAATAAATCAGGTAAATTTAGAAACATATTAGATATAAATTTAAAAGACTAGAAAAAAAACTTTGCAATCCTCATAATTGATAGCCCCAGGTCCCCTCTGTCTTGAATGGCAATGTCCAGGGCTTTGCTGTTGGAAACTCCAAAAATCGTTTTGCTCAAACTGTAAATATCAGGTGCACAATTCCACCATATGACAAAGAATTCTGCAAAAGTCTCATCAAATCCCACTCAGTGGTGCAAGTAGTTGTGGATAAGGGATATGTATCCCCTACATCAAAGAATGGCAAGTCAATGTTTGCTATGGAAAATCCTAAATATCATTCCAATCAAAATATAAAATATCAGGTGTACAATAGCACTATGTGACAAGGAGTCCATCAAAATCCATTCAGTGCAACAATACAACTGAAGATGCTTCTATCATAACTTTTATAAATATGTTAATAAATAAGACAAAATTGCTGCTGCCCATTTCAGACATAAAAATCGCACTTGTTATATGGTTGGAATATAACTTGCATGAAATACATGTACATATACTAAAGTATGTAAATGTCTCCCTATAAAATATTCAAAACTAAAATAATTTATTTCTGTAATACTCCAGGTCTTCAGTTGCCGAGTGGTTAAGGTAGTATTTATCTACTATTGATCGAATGCCTGTCAGCACTTGTTTGAATCTTACTGCTGCCATGGTGTGCTCAACTTCAATCTTGATTGACAATTATTAAAAAGACTCCTACACTCTGGCTTTCTCCTTCAATAAAAACAGGACGCCCAAATATATTTGAAAAATTACTGAAAGTGGTATTAAACAATTACAACACAGGGATCTGTGCAAATCAATTTTCATGTGCTTTCGCATGATAATGGGTCGATTTTGTTATATCGAGTCCCACACACTGTAACAAGATCGACCCAGTATTATTCAAAAGCGAATGTAAATCAATTTTTATAAATCCCCGGATTCAAACAAACAAAAAATTGTAAGATTGATTGATTGATTGGATGTCTGCTTTACGTCCAGCGAGCAGTATTTCAGCTATATTCAGGACGGGAACAAGTTAACAAACAATAAATCAACGGAAAATGGGGGTGGAATGGGTCACAGGAATACAATTTTGACTGCCACTGGAAAAGTATGGAGTTTTGGGTAGGGGCGGAAAATTTAGCCTTTTGTAGCGCTACAATGAGCCTACTCTTTTTCGAAATCTACAAAAGGGGTCTTTATCGTGCAAGGAGCGTGGCACTCTCTAAACACATTACCCACTACGGTCCGCGGTCAGGCTTTCCGTATTATGCCCTGACAACCCACCAACGAGAGGGTCTCCCCTATCCGCCACCCGGGTACGCGCTGGGCTGCTCTGTGGGTCGAGCACTGGGAACCCTCCCAGTATGGTCCCAGAAAAAATTGTAAGACTGTATGAGGCAACATATATCATTATAATCAGAATGTATGTCAACTAGTTTGTTTTAAATTTAAACAGTGTGTTAATAGCTTATACTAAAAGTCACAATAGAATGAAGTGCTTTTCTGCTTGCATTTTTTAAAATTAATATTCAACATGCGATATTGTAACTTTTTATTACAAACATCCAATAAAAAATTTCCACTGTACATATTCCATACTATGCTTATTGTTTACATGTACTTGACTTTTGCTACGCCAGCTTTCGTGTCGTTCTATGGCATTCGCGCCTAAACCGCAAACGACATTACCCCAAGGTTTTCAAATAGCCAATAATCGCTTGCTCCAAGTTACACCCATTCTAATTTTGGTCAAAATTAACCTTGGAAAATCGCTCTATCAAATTAAAACACAGCATTTCAAAACGCTGAACAAATGTTAAAAAATAATTCCTGATTTCAATTTGCAGCTTTTTGGATATACATAAGGAAAATAAGATCGACCATACGCGCTAAGAGGTTTTATTTGTAACTCAAAAAACTTCTGCTAAAACACACTGACTTGATCACATCTTCCTTTGTTTTAAGGAACACATAAAATGAAGAAAAATATATCGTTTTGACTTTCGTTAAATTAGATACTTAAAGCATAAAAATGCAACATCGTCTGAAACGACGGCAATTTCGTTAGTAAACATACACGGAAAATTGATACGTTTTTTGGCTTGTTACGATGGGTGGTGACCAATTTCGACTCGTGTAACGAGAAATATTAATAGTTGAGCATGAATTACCAATTATAAAAATTAATGAAAAGGACAGGAAACAAATTGTGTCAGCTTTTACTGCGGAATAATGTAGCGACATGGTGAGTGCAATTGATCACCGATGTCGAATAATCCATTTACTATTCTTGTGTCACAAACACCAAAATATCTTTTTCAATACATGTTTATTAGTTAGAAATTGTTATATTTTTAATTTAACTACTTGTATTTTATTTACGAAACTACATGCCATTCTCCCAACCTTAAAAATTTTTATAGATGGCGCCGCTCTGCAAAATCTGTACATCGACTAAGCACACACTTTGTGTTGATTTTCATTTAATTAAACACGTAAAAAATAGAATGCAAAATCGTATGAAACGACGACCACACGATCGCACAAATTAATCATTAAATCACTCCAATCATAATAACGTCGTCAAATATTATTAGACTGTCAGTACTACATTTGTCGGTTCAGTGAACAGCTATCGCGAGGATTGCCAAATATCGCGTTGATTTCCAAAACCAAAAAGTGTAACGAGTCTGTATCTCGCGGATGAACATGGAATATTAGTTTAAATCGTAATATTAGTTATCAGTTATACAGTAAATGAGACATAATACGAAAGGACATGTATAGTAAAGTTGTTCAAGATAAATGTGGTGCACCGATTCATGTAGTTGATAGATTCATCAAATGTGACCTATATTTTACGAGCGTAAGGTTTTGTTACACGCCGGTCGCAGTATTTTCTATGTATCAGAGCGTTAGCAAGGGGAAAGTTTGCTACGCAACCTTCCCAAAAATAATAATATACAAGTCTAGAAGATTATGCAACGATACATAGCGGTTAGCGGACTGAGAAGCAACTATTAAAAAAGTTTTGGGTTCATTTAAAATGAGAAAGTTTAAGATGAATATGTTATGATTGTTTACGTTATTTATTTATATTGACACTCAATGACTAAGGCCATTCGTTGGTCAGTCTGTGTCTAAATTTATGACAAGAAACACCTTCATATGTATCGTTGCATAATCTTCTAGACTTGTTTGTCGATCCGATACTAAATAAGTGTACTGGTTCAGCAGCATTCTTTTAGACCCTTTATATAATATTTTGAACTGCCTGTATTGTGTATTTACACGATCCCAGTGGACTTATATTATTCCATCTCCCAATGAAAAAAATATTATTCCATCTCCCAATGAGGAATATCTTAAACATTTATAGTTAAACGCCACTGATGAGTCTTATGTAGACGAAACGCGCGTCTGGCGTAATGAATTTGTCACCTTGATAATTTTGATTACATCTTGTTGGAATATTTGAGCAAAGCCAAGTAACAGCACGGCACGTCCCCGGTTAGCGGACTGAGAAGCAACTATTTAAAAAGTTTTGGGTTCATTTAAAATGAGAAAGTTTAAGATGAATATCTTATGATTGTTTACGTTATTTATTTATATTGACACTCAATGACTAAGGCCATTCGTTGGTCAGTCTGTGTCTAAATTTATGACAAGAAACACCTTCATATGTATCGTTGCATAATCTTCTAGACTTGTATATTATTATTTTTTGTTTATGCTGTATCGTCATGTTTGTCGATCCGATACTAAATAAGTGTACTGGTTCAGCAGCATTCTTTTAGACCCTTTATATAATATTTTGAACTGCCTGTATTGTGTATTTACACGATCCCAGTGGACTTATATTATTCCATCTCCCAATGAAAAAAATATTATTCCATCTCCCCATGGGGAATATCTTAAACATTTATAGTTAAACGCCACTGATGAGTCTTATGTAGACGAAACGCGCGTCTGGCGTAATGAATTTGTCACCTTGATAATTTTGATTACATCTTGTTGGAATATTTGAGCAAAGCCAAGTAACAGCACGGTACGTCTCCGGTTAGCGGACTGAGAAGCAACTATTAAAAAAGTTTTGGGTTCATTTAAAATGAGAAAGTTTAAGATGAATATGTTATGATTGTTTACGTTATTTATTTATATTGACACTCAATGACTAAGGCCATTCGTTGGTCAGTCTGTGTCTAAATTTATGACAAGAAACACCTTCATATGTATCGTTGCATAATCTTCTAGACTTGTATATTATTATTTTTTGTTTATGCTGTATCGTCATGTTTGTCGATCCGATACTAAATAAGTGTACTGGTTCAGCAGCATTCTTTTAGACCCTTTATATATATATATATATATGCAGGCGAATTGGTGCCACAGTGTCACAACGGTGTGAGTTCGAATCCCGCTGAGGGAAAGCAAAAATTTGACAGTGTTAAAAATCTAATTCAAACAGTGTTGGGCTTAATTTGTAGACGTATAGTCTAGAGAATTATGCAACGATACAAATTTAAAGATGTTTCTACTAAAAAATGATTCTATTAATAAATATGACAAAATTTTCGACCAACTGATGGCCTTCTTCAGTGTCAATATCAATCTATAATAAACGATAAAATTTGGATACTGGTACATCAGCATCCGGTAGTGATGTGATCGGATCTGATTTTATTGATCTTGAACTTTCTCGAATCACATCTATCAGTCATTACATAAGGGAGTAATGTACAGTTATATAAACCATCTTATCTTTAACTTCTTGATATTTATGAATTTATTGTTTATATTTTGAATGATATTTATTGTTTTTTGTTTATTCCATTGGGGTGTACAGAGCAGAGCTCTTTGCTCCAGAATTTCTCTCGGGCCTCCCGTTCAGAGTCTCGCCACTTGCAGTTCTGCTCGATAATTAAGATTTTTATGTGATCAAAATCCTTTGGAGTGTGGTCGGGCAGTCTGAAGTGTTGGCTTACGGGCAGAAACTGTTTCTTAGTAAGGTCACTTCTGTGACCATTCAGTCGTTTGTGGAATGGCTGTTTGGACTCGCCGACATATTGTAAGCCACAGATGGGACACTCAAGAATGTAAATGACATTCGAGCTTTTGCAGTTAACAGTAGTAAATATTTTGTACTGTTTACCTGTGACTTTGCTGTTAAATGTAGACGAGAGTTCCATATGTTTGCAACATTTGCAGCGTTTGTCACCACAAGACTGACTTCTGCCAGCGGCAGTGCTGGGCTTTGCAATCTCTGCTCGTACCAATAAGTTGCGGAGACTGTTGGGTTGTTTAAACGCAACCATGGGGGGCTCTGGAAAGATTCTTGACAATCTGGGATTTTTTTTCAATCGATTTCCAATGTTCACGAATGGTGCTAATTGTGTTTTTCAAACAAGGGTGGTAAGTTAGTACGCAGGGAACTCTATTGCATTTCGTTTTTTCTTTATATTGAAGAAGGGTACTCCTCGATGTCTGCTGTGCTTTTTGAAAATTCTTTTTGATGTTATTATTCTTGTACCCCCTTCTTCTAAGGTGTCCTTTTAATTTCCCTAGTCTCCTTTTAAACGAATCGTCGGTGGAACAGATTCGTCGGAGTCTAAGAGCTTGACTATAAGGAATGCTCTTTGTCACATGAGGAGGATGACAGCTACTAGGTAAAAGGTATTGGTTGGTGTCTGTTGGTTTGGAATACAGGTCAGTGGACAACTCACCATTTGCGGATAAGGAGCTGGAAGTATCGAGGAAAGATATACTAGATTTTGAGATTTCATAAGTAAATTTGATAGAGGGATGGATGTTATTGGCACGTGTGATAAAGTTTTGTAATCCATCATCAGTATGTATCCACTTCATATCAACATCATCAATAAACCTGTACCAAGATAGTGGTTTTTAATAGACGATTGGAGAAGTTCTTTTTCTAATTTACCCATAAATATGTTGGCATATGATGGAGCCATTTTAGTTCCCATAGCTGTTCCATTTATTTGCAAGAAATGGTCTCCATTAAAAGTGAAGTTGTTCTTTTTTAGCACCAATGTCAGCATTGCGACTAAACATTCAGTCGGAGGATCTTTGACTGAACGACTTTCCCAGACCTCTCTGCATGCTTCTATGCCATCAGCATGAGGAATGTTGGTATAGAGAGAGGTGACATCCATAGTGACCAGAGTGGTACCCGGTGGAAGGGGATTAATGGCTGCCATCTTTTGTAGATAGTCGGTGGTGTCCTTCACAAATGATGGGAGTGATTCAACATGTGGTCGAAGATGGTAATCTACAAATTCAGATATTTTTTCTGTCGGGTGGCCGTTAGCTGATACGATAGGTCTACCGGGGTTGTTAGGTTTGTGAATTTTAGGTAGAAGGTAGAATCTGCCGGCTTTTGGATTATCTGGTGTTAGGTATTCGAGAGTTTTATCATCAATATAGCCTAGAGTGTTCATTTTGGTTAATTCCTTAGTTATTTCATCACTGAATTTCTCTGTGGGGTCCTCTTCTAATTTCATATAAAACCGGTCATCATTTAGTTGACGTTCAGCCTCTCGAATATAAGCAGATTTGTCCATAACCACAACCGCACTACCCTTGTCTGCTGGTTTGATGACTATTTCTACATTTGATCTTAAGTTTCTTAAGGCAGTTCGTTCGTCAGGAGAGAGATTGTCAAAATTGTTTGTATAAGATTCAACTGTGCTAATTATTTCTGTTTTGACGTTGTCTATAAATGACTCTAAAGTTGTATTCTTACTAGGTTTGGGGACCCATTCACTTTTTTTGACAAATCTATATTTGGTATCTCCTTCTATGTCACTACTGGAGTTCACCTCATAATCTTCCTCTTTCTTCGAAGCAAAATATTCTTTAATTCTTAAGCTTCTGGCAAAATAATCCAATTCCTGGGATAGTTTAGTGCTGTTGATAGGACCAGGAACTGGACAGAAATTAAAACCCTTTGCTAGTAGCAAATTAGCAAATTAGTACAATTAGCACCATTCGTGAACATTGGAAATCGATTGAAAAAAATCCCAGATTGTCAAGAATCTTTCCAGAGCCCCCCATGGTTGCGTTTAAACAACCCAACAGTCTCCGCAACTTATTGGTACGAGCAGAGATTGCAAAGCCCAGCACTGCCGCTGGCAGAAGTCAGTCTTGTGGTGACAAACGCTGCAAATGTTGCAAACATATGGAACTCTCGTCTACATTTAACAGCAAAGTCACAGGTAAACAGTACAAAATATTTACTACTGTTAACTGCAAAAGCTCGAATGTCATTTACATTCTTGAGTGTCCCATCTGTGGCTTACAATATGTCGGCGAGTCCAAAC